>JBBMKC010219320.1:0-12361 GCA_037834085.1 Bipalium vagum
TTAAATATTATATGAATTATAATAGTTTAAAAAATTCGTTTTGTAATCGGACATTTCATATGGGACAACCTAATAGTTTAATCAGCATCATAAACTATTTATTTAACAGCATCATAAAACACAATAATTTGTACACCTACCATAATTCGGCATCCCTTTGAAAATGCTTGCGGACCACTGTTCTAAGGCATAAGAAAAGTCATAACAGTTAATTTCTCCAATTAAGTTTGTTTTACTTCAAATCAGATTTCTATATCTAGATGCTTTTCAATAGAATGTTCAATTATCTTTATATACTTAAAATCACTTTTATATATTCATCCAGTTGATAAACTAAGCTTTATAAATAAGAGGTAATGCTGATTTAGACCAATTGTCAAAAAGCATCGATTATTGAAATCTGAAAAAAATATTGTTATTAAGATTGATGGATTAACTTAATTTCAAGTGGCTGTCAATTACAAATATAATAAGTACCATTTTCGATAAAGTTACTTATCCGAACATGTTTATTTAAAAATTGATACGTTTATAATCTGTCATTGATGATGAAGATTTTGTTATATTTCTTATATTATATTTCAGTCTGTCTTTAATATGTACTCTACGACCAAATGAGTTAAAATTCAGCTGTCCTCAATTGATTAACTATTATTATTCAGTAATTTTGTTAATAGCTTATTGATTATAGATTTGTATTTCTTCCCTGTACCTCTGGTTTCATTGAGAAGTGTGTGCAATCCGGAGTTCATTCATTACAAAGGCAAATAAAAAATCACTAAAATACAACGGTTTCAAAGAAAAACTAGAGTCGAGGACTCACTTCTTTTTATTGACATTTTATCTTGAGTGTTCCATTATAATTTTATATATAGTTAGGAAAATTTTAAAATTTATAAATTTTGTTGAATAAATAAATTTATTTCTAGTTAAAATAGCTTTAAGTGTTGTGAATACCTTTTTCCACAGCTTTTTATTTTTAATAATTACATATTTTGACAGACTGAAAAAAGAAAGACATCACAAACGAATATTATCTTGTTAATAACTTTCCTAAAATTCTGGTTTTATTATTTAAAAACAAATATACTTTTAAAAAGTCAAGGTGCTTAAAAATTTTTAATTTTAAAAAATAGATTGTTTTATAATTTTTTGAATCATTGGAAACTGTCATTAAACTTGATATTAATTTATATTTATAAAAATAAATAAATTAATCAATTAGTTATTAATTGGGTTCGGTTATCCATTTAAATTTTAAGAAAATCTGTTCCTTTTATTTGTTTTAATCTGTTATTTATTAATATCTAAATTTCTCATAAAACATTACAATATTATTTGATTTATTTGAGAAGTCTAAACAATGTTTACATCAAAGTTATTCATTTTGAAATTGTATAATGAGATAAGAGATAACATTACTTTTCCTTTCAATTTTATTGTTATTATTATCCAGTGTTATATTTTTAATTATTTTTCAGTGACTATTAAAAAATCTGAAGTCAATTATTTTCCCGTTGAATTTCCTAAAATAAAATTTTAACGATGTAACTTTAAAACTTTTTAAACATGTTTATAAAAATAAAAAATAAAAAGTTCATTAATGTACATATATTTTATGTTCTATGTTTTCATAGCACAAGAAAACTCTAATAGAATAGTCATAGTGGTAACCAATTTTAAACACTGTCATGAAGGTTCATTGATTAATTTGTAATAAAGATCGAACAATATTTATGGAAATAAATAATTTATCTATGACAGATATGTTGACGATAAGAATGAAAGACATTGATTCCTTTCTGGCATTAAAGAACAATATAAAAATAAATTAAAATTCACGACGGAGCAGGAAAAAGTTGAAAAAAAGCATATACATACATCTATTATTAAATTCTTAGTAATGTCAAAACTAGAACAACCAAAAAATGTAAAAATTTGTTTAAAAATAATGCAAATTATTCTAAAAAAAATGTAATTACTTTGTAAAAATATTGCAAAACTTTCAAAACATTTTGAAAATTTTTTTATTAAAAATTAGGTTTGAATTACTAAAATTTATTCAACTGTAGAGGTATCGTTATTATTCAATCCGTTAAAAGGGAAATAAAATAATTCTCAAGATTGTCTGGTTTAAAATGTCTGAGGTCGAAGAATGGCTTTTAGTTTTGAAAAACGTCTTTCGATTGGAATTAAAATGGAAACACATTTCATGATATTGAAGTAATCGTTTGGAGAAATATTTTCATTTTTGTATGCCATAATTTTTTGGAAATCAAATTTTTCTAATCTTGAATTAATATATTACTTTAAATTTATTGGCTCTTTATCAAAATTCACTTTCTTTATGATGATCCAATTAAATGCTATCCCTTATCACAATCCTCTAAGAAATCAATAAATTCTATGATAATTTCGCATGTATCTTTTATGGCAACAAGACAAATTTTGCTCTATATATTATATTTGCGGAAACAAAAGCGTTTGTTAGTATTATATAAACAAAATTGCATTTTTTTGCATTAATTAATACAAAAATATTTCAAAATAATGCAAAGTGGAAAAAATGCATTTGGTTGCTATTGGTGATAACAGATTGTGGCTGTCCTGTTTTATTATTTTCATGATTTAATATTACTTGCTCGCGAATGATGATTCAGAGTGAGATGCATCTTTCAACTCAAATTTCCTTGGGAAAATCTTGTGAATTTCTTTTTAAATCTTTTTCCCGAAATGGTATCAGACCCGTAAACTGTATATTTTTTCTATTTAAGGAAATAAAATTTCATAACGAATCGGGGTTTTTTCGTGAAATTTAATTCATATAATCAAATGATAATAATATACTTGGTTTTACTCATTTTGAAAATATTAACTTCATTTTAAAATAGGAAAATCAATTTTGAATTTATTAACCAACATTTTGAAAAAATTACAATACCAAATTTATTATTTGACAATGCCTCCTTATTAATGCATCTTGGTATGCAACTTATCCTATGACGATGATATGATGAATAATCACTTTGCGATATTAATGTACCAACATTATTTATAAGCATAATTATGGTTTCTTCATCTGATGAACAAGATTGTCTAATGCTATTCACTTTTCAAAAATCTTTTCTCACGTGTTAGGAAACGATGAATATGGTGGATGCAAAAATAACAAATGAATTCTATTTTCAATAATTTCTTTTATTTGTTGCTTCTTATAAAATGGAACATTATCCATTATGATGACAGAAATTCCACGAATATCAATATCTTCAATCAATGAAATGATATAAAGAGAAAATATTTCCGTATTAAAATGTGTTGATTGAACTTGAAATTTAAAAATATCTGTCTTTGTGATTGTACAGCACACGAAAATATTCCTTTATCTCAATTTTAGCTAAACCTCCTGGGATATGATGTTCTTCGAGTGATTTTGGATCATTCGGTCTAACCGGATTCAATTAGATTCTTTTGAATGAATAATTAAAACACTGTATTTATCAACTGTTTTCGTTGAACGATGACATAAACATTAATTAAATTTTGATGAAGAGCTTTCAATGTAATGTATCCTTATCAATGGTGCTTACTTAAGTACTGAATATGTTAATTTGTCAATTTGTACCTCACTTTTTAATTTATTATCTACTATATCTTCCTTTAAACATGTAATTTTTTAGACATGTCTTTAATTTAATGTTAATTTGATATTTAAAACACGAAGTATTTCTTTTTTGGTATGGTCGTTCAGATACGAATCGATTATTCGTTTTCTATCTTCATTTAAGAGTATGAAAGACTGTTTACAATTTAAAAAATTTTAAAAACATATTTAATTATGCATTTAAACGAATTTTAAAATGATTTACATAAATAAAAATGCAAGTTCATAAATTCAAAATTTATATTTCATACTTTCAAGATGTATTTTCACAAATTCAAAAAGTTTTTTTTATAATTATTTATTAAAATTATAATTTCAAATTTAGTTATTGCCTGTAATTTAATTTAAAACTGTCTATGACGAAAACGGTGAACTTTTTTGTCACTTTATAAAAAAAAACTTTAATTTAATTTTATAATTTTAATTTCAAAAATTGGTTTATTAACATAATTAAAACCTATTATTTTTTATTTCTTTGACTGACAAAGAACTAAAAATATCAATTCAAAAAATATTTCTTAGAAAGAGATGTTTAGAAAGATTGTTTTGGATTGTTAAATAATGGGTATATTTTATAAGTATATAATTCTTTGTATAAATTTTTTTAATGGATTTACTTTTTTGTTAAAATTATTTTTTGGATTTTATTTAGACGCCTAATCAAAATAACCAGTCAATACCGATCTTCACAAATAACTATCCACTCTACTCTAACGGAACCAGTATTTCACAATCTATAAATGTAAATAGCCACCAAATATCGGGTAGTCAAGGAATATCTTCGGTATCCAGTAATATTGATACGATTCGACCGGGTCATTCACAAACTACAGGTTAAAAATCACATAATTATGAAAATTTAATGTATCAAAAAAATATATTACAGTCAGAACTATTTAAGAAACACTATAATTTACAAAGTTGAACTTGCTCGTTATTGAGTTATAAGAAACAATTACACAATAATTTTAATATCCAATGTTAAAAAACGGTTTTAATTCCTAATTACATCATCAAGTATCTTAAGACTTCGGTCAAAAATTCATCTTTGACTTTGTATATCATGTTTAATTTATCTGGAATATTTTAAAGATTTTTTTAAAACTTCTAAATTGACAAATATGCATCAAATGGAATTATATCGTCATTTTCAGATGGTAAGTTCTGCAGTGCCCCCTTTAAAGACTCACTATCATCTGAAATTTCCGCACTAATTTTTGAAATGAAGTCACCATTGTCATATTCCAATGGATCATTTGGCGGAAAGTCGTAGTTATATTCTTGAGTAGTCATTTGTAAATAAAAATTCAAAGTTGAAGCAATAATAATAATATATTTCATTAAATCCCATTAATCAAACAAACTTTTCAAACTTGGACCTTACCTTTTATTAAAATTAAATCATTTACTTTTTTAAAATTAACCAAAATTTATTTAAAAATTTAAAAACGTAATATTATAATTTTTAACAATTTTTAAATTAAAACCATTTAATAATTGTTAATCTAGGTGTGAGGTCCTTATTTAAAAAAAATTCAAAATAACTAACTGTTCGAATCACTCCTTACAGTCATTATGATCGTTCTTATTAATCGTTAGCTCTGTATATAAAATTTAGTCTGGTGAAATTCTAAGCTTAAATTGATCCAAGGCTCTGATGAAGACTGTTAGCGAAAAAATGTATTGAGAGCTGAAATTGAGTTTCATTACCGTATCTCCATATATGCACTCACAGAAATATTATTTTAAATTGAAAACAACTTTCAAATATTGGAAAGATATTGAAAAAAATGTTTGGTTTTATTCAATATAAATTACAGAAAAATTTATCAAGTACATTCCTTTCCTGGTTGACTGGATTAGATCATTTTTTATAAAAATTAATTGGAAATGAGAAATGTATAATGCAAGAAAAATTTCTCCTGTATGAATACTTCACTTTCATTATTTTTATTTTTTTGGTTGGTGAAATATTCTTAATATTGTGTATAAAAATATTTAAATTGATACTTCCATCCAATAGTGTTTTTATTAGGTTGAATTGAATTTAGTTATGTAGTTTTAGGAAATATTTGAGTAATCTTTAAAAAAAAAATCTGGGTCTATTTTTGTCTATCAAACAGGGAACAACAAGTTTCAAACCTTTATCAGGCCTTCTTCAAGAGGTTCAAGTTTTAATATTAATTATTGATCAGATCATTAACACTATCATTTTAATAATTAGGTCTTATTTATTTCTTATTAAAATAAATAAATTCACCATTTAAATGGACTGAGATTTTGTTTGATTTATACTAAAAATAAACAATGAAAATGTAAATTAAATGTTTCATATTGAAAAGAGGAATATTCTTCTAGTTGATGTCATAAAGTAGTTTTTTTATTATATTTTATTCCTTAATTCGTTGTTTGTAAACATTTATAACTTCATTTACTCTTGATTTAATTTTTAAAATATTTTGAAATACATTAGGATATATATAATTACTCTAATATTAGGTTGCATATTTTAATAATGAATGAATGAAACAATGAATGTATGTATGAAACCATTAAAAGTATGATAATAAGCAACCGAAAATAGACCTAAAACGGATGAGAGGACCGTAGATGTTCAGAAAACATTCGTGAAAGAGCCTTAGAAAACTTAATATTTTATTTTATCTATGAAAGTTCTTTCCATTAATTTAGCTATTATGATTGATTGAATATTTTGATAATTAATGATGTTTTCAACCTTTTCTGGTTTCGTCAATTCAATCAATTTATGGATGTTATCTATTTTATTCGGTTTTTGATAATTTTGATTTTAAAATATTTGAAAATTGAAGAAAAATAGTAAGAGAATGGAGTAAGTCGACTGAGAAATGAGATAAACATTCCCTGAGAATTTCTGTCTTGTATTAATTTTTATCAATTTGTGAATGTGAATCTCATTATTACTTGACCGACTTTACATTATTATGCACTATGCGACTGATTCAAAGGTTATATTGGGTACTGTCGTTCAAAGGTCGTATTTTTAGTTTAATTTGACTTAGATCCTAAATCTGGTAAATCAATTATAGTCTGAGGACATTTGTTTCTCATTACATAAAATCTCATTAATTCACTGAAATTTATTGCATGCATCGCGTATATTTGTTATTTTTCCGAAAGGCAAGGAAATTTTAATAATGGTGTTTCATATTTTTTATCAAAATTAAAATTTTGTAATGAAAATCATAAACATGACAGAATGGTATTTTCTGGATTTATTGTAACATGTTTAACGTTAACGGAAAATTGAAATAATAATTATTGATTTCAACATTCAAAAGCTGACACTTAATGAAAATGTTTATTATACTGTATTAATTGATTTCAGATATGACAGACGAAGTTGTGATTAAGAAAACAATAAAATTGAATGGAAATTAAATATACTCGATAAAGAGTATTATTTTTTAAAGTTTATATTATAAAGTGAATAATCATTAAATACAATTTATATTATTAATTTTCAAGTTTAATTTAAGTAAATTTTGTGTAAAGTATTTCTATTTAAAAATCATGTTTACTAAGACAAATTTTTATTTATGAGTAACAGGAAATGTACATGTACAGGACATTA
This sequence comes from Bipalium vagum, assembly GCA_037834085.1. Lineage (NCBI taxonomy): Eukaryota > Metazoa > Platyhelminthes > Tricladida > Geoplanidae > Bipalium > Bipalium vagum. Next base: position 7,278 of record JBBMKC010219320.1, read on the forward strand.
TTTTTACTTATCTTTTTTATAAAGATTTATTATTTCGTCAATTTTCTAACAAAGTTTTCTTAACTAGATTTAGGACAGTGATTTTTTAACGACTAATTTGTAGTTTTCTTTTTATTTTAATGGTTAAATTGTGAAGAGTGACGTCTCGAAATATGTCATTAATTTTTAGATTCAAAACCCCGACCATTGAAACATAGAACGCATCAGTATCACCATCCTTCTCAGATTGATGATTCTCTGTATTATTCAAAGATTCGAAGCAACCATTTGGGGTCTCAGTCAGTCAATAATAACGATGCCATGAAAGCGACACAGATGAATGATTCTAATTATGACCATGATAAATTGATTAATAATACAAACTTAAACTGTTTTCCGCGTGATGAAACAGGACATGATTCATATTCTGGATATACCACTCACAGTCATTATCCGAAATATCGTAAAAAAAGACAATATTCAAGTAATTCAAATTCTCTTTGAAGTATTGTTAATAACAATAATATTAATATTAATAAAAATATAATTTATGAGCCTCAAATTTCAGACAGTGCTTCGGCTAATTCGAAACATCATTTTATACCAAATTCAAATATTTCCCCATCTTCAAGTGCAGACGAAGCAGGTACAATTTTAACAGATGAGGAGAAAAAGGCAATCAGAGACGTGCTCAATACTATTGACAAGCCAGAAGTAAATATTTTGTTTTCATTCAATATTAATTGGTTGTTGATTGTGTCTGAATTTGGATCTCAATATACGTAGGACAGTTTCTAAATTTAGAAACGAATTTTTATTTGACTTCTGCAAAATAAACTTGTTCAGTGACACAACCCTGAATATTACTAAAAGAGAATATACATAGATTTTTAAATTTATGTATAGACGCTTTTTGTTCTTTTTTTATCCATGATCATTATCTGTCCATTTTGATTTTATTTATCTTTAATCTTGTTCGGCGGTATTACAAATATTAATTATTTGTTTTAATAATTAACCTTCATCTTCATACCGATAAGAAATATTTTTTAATTAATATTTTGCTATGTCGTGATATTGAAATAACTGATTCTATGTAAAATAAGAAAATGAATGTTTAAAAAAATAATTCTTTTTTAATATTATTTCCAAAAAAAGTTTACTACTTGTAATAATATTCAAAAATTTTTCTTAATGTTGAATTAGACACATTTTTAACAAAAATTAATTAAGTAACTAAATAAAATAATTTTATGCTATAGTAGTATACCGGAATGAACAACATAAATCTTAAGCTAACCTTTCAGCCGTATCTTCTTCCATTATTAAGAGTAAATATGAAATTAAAATATTATTCTGTGGATATTTTTGGTTCACATTTTTCTAATTTTGATTTGGTTATCTCACCAGCAAAATTTAATTAAAATATTATTTTTAGTTATTTAATAAAGTAATTATGAAATATAAGAAAATGACCTATTTATAGGACATTTGTTTCATATTTTTATTAATCATTTCATACCATTCTTATGTCCAGATATACTTGATCAAGTCATTTTATTTTATTTTCTCTCAAAAATTATATATTTCGGTCTTACAATTTTTGAATCAGTGCCAAATTTAAATATTTATTGTGATCACTGCCTTTATATAAATATATTTTATTTTTATTTATGAAAATGTGTTGTGTTATCTGAATTCGTTTTCTGCATCGCACGCTAACAAATCCACTATTTTCTAAGGAACCGGTTCATTTTTTTCCTCATATAGCGATGGATAATTTTCTATTCTGAATCAATTATTTTCGAAATTGCCAGATTATGTTTATGTTAATTTCATTGTTTAACTATGAAAGGTGTTTCTAACATTTTTTGGTTTACTGTTAAATTCTGTATATTTTTGTTCGTTACGTTCATGTACATTTAATTCATATTTCACAGAAAATTTCACTTTCTTTGTAATTCCATGTTTATAATAATTTGAAAATCACTAACAGATTTAATTGAGGAAAATATTGTTTTATTTTTTCAAGTTCTTCTTTATTAATCATATTTTTTATTTTCATGATTCAAAAGTACATGGAAAAAAAGAAAAGTTGATCATGTTAGATATACATTGTATAAAGTTAGTAGCAGATTTTTAAACAACGAAAACATTTATTTTTAAATGTTTTCTATCAATTTTATTTTTTTTAAAAAATAGAACCTGTGAAATTTTTTTAGATAAATCTTAAACGAATTTTTAATATTGTATTAATTTTATATCTTTTATTTTGCTACCAACCGGGTATTTTTATTTCAAATAACAATACTATCCACCAAGATTAAAAAAATTCTTGTTTATTTTGTTTTGTTATATAAAATCTTTAAAAGATTTGTGTGTTTTGAGAAATATAATATTAAAATTTAACAAAAATAATGATGAAAAATAAGTATTATTAATGAAAAGAAAACAAACTGGTTAGATAAACAAAAAAGTTCTGCAAATTTCTGAATGAAATTTTTATTCACATCGATTATTGCACAATGCAAGCTTAATGTAGTTGTTACAAAGGCAGAAATTTCAAAAGTAATCGCTCATTAATTTTTATCTTTAAAAAAGAAAAAATATTTGTTAGACTTTTAAGATATAAATAAAATCACGTTGATGGTTTTAAATTATGAAAAACTAGAGATTACTCAATATTTTTTTATTAACATTAATTCTTACAATTTTCTTTTAATTTAAATAATATTGATAAATTGCTCTGATTCTTACTGATTTTATTTTTTTTAAATCATTGGGATTCTCGTTTTGATTTCACTGTTCCAATAGGTTTCAGAAATTGAAGCTCGTCGAGCATTAATCCAAATAAATTCACCACAAGTTCCTGCTAATTGTGTTGCTACAATAAATCCAAGCGATTTTGCGTTTCAATTACATTTTGCTGAAAGGAATCCCGATAGTCGTTATAATTGTGTATTTTAGTAAGCTTTTTATTACATTATATTTCATTCAATTTCAGTTTTCTCTGAATAAATTAATTTCATTTTTTATTAATATTATTTATTGAAAATTACTCAAAATTTTTTATTTAGTGGAAAAGCTGTTGAAATATCTTTACAAGATTTAAAACCAGCTACAGATTATTATGTCAAGTAATTATAACTTTTTAAATATTTTTTACAAATCGATAATTAAAAATAATATTTGAATGGTACTCATAGTTTTTATATTAAATATTTCGATTCATATTTGCTAGAGTTTGAAAATTTCTTAAATATTTTTATTTCAGCATTCTCATTTCTTTAAATTGATGTAAAAATCATTTAAAATATCTTTATATCTATATATTTTCAGAGAATTTAAAGATTTATAAAGTACAGGGTTCAATTTTGAATTTTTATTTAAATTATTGATGTTTCAAATTACTGCAGAAATTTACTTAACTGGTAATTTTAGAATTTGCAAAACATGACTTAATTGATCATAAAATTTATTATTTTAAGCATGTGTTAATTACAATTAAGATTTGAACTTTTAAAGTTTTTGATTTATTATAACAGCCTCAGATATATAATTTCTGTCTTTTATTAATTTGCTAATTAATCAATAATGCCACATGAAATACTACAATATTGATTTTAATGGTATTTCTGGTTTAACATTAAGAAGTTTTTGGAAAAATGGTTTTTTTGTAATGAGTGCATTGTTAATTGTTTCTACTATCATTGAGTTAAAATGGTTTTTAGGGTCTGTGCAATATATGAAAATATTACGGGAAATTTGTCACCAGCAAATAAATTTACCACTTTATCAGCAGAACCAAATCAACCAAAGCAGGTTCAATTACAAGCCAAAACTCGAAACTCACTTCAAGTAAAATGGAACGCTCCGATTGAAAATGGATCTCGGATTTTGGAATTTATATTGCAATATTCTCGGGCAGATTCCAGTGTACTTTTTTAATTTTTTAATCAGAATGATTTTAATTTTTAAACTTTTTAGACGGAAAATTTTATTGAAGCTTATCGAGGAATTGCTAAAACTTTTAAAATTGCTAAACTGAAACCTTCAACTGAATATTTAATCAGACTTGCAGCAGTCAATAGCAATGGATCAAGGTGATTTTTTTTTCTTTATATATCTTTATTTCGTCTTGATTGTATTTCACAATTTTTATTAATTTCAATTAAGTAGAGGAAAGGCTTATCCATTTGTTTCATTTATTTAAGAAATAAATTCCTTTCTTCATTATTAATTTTCATATAATATAAAAATATATTAAAAAAAAACTCTGTTATTCATTAGTTTGTAAACAATTGTTCTATATTTATCATATTCTGAAAATAATTTGATGTAGTTTGATCAACTTAGTCTTTATTGTGAGAAACTGTGTAAGTATTTCCGCTAAAATATAAATATAATTAATCAATTTGATTTCGAGCCATTTATAAAAATGATAATAATTAAAACTTTTATTTTAAGCTGTTTAAACTAATAAAATTTTGCTTTTTTCAGAAATACATTTTGAAAAACAATAATATAAATCTTTAAGATCGTTTTAATAGATTTTTTATATGAAGAATTGATAATGATAATAATAATAAATAATAATAGAACAAAGATATTTTATCAATTATATTTTCCCATTTTTTGTCGGGATTCTGGTAATATTTATATTTTGAAATTAAATTTCATAATAAATGCCTCAGAATTGATCTTTCAAATCAAAATGTTTTAATTTAAAACTTCATTCATAAAAATTGGAAGTACATTTCATTGCTTATTTGATTTATATTTTTTTCGTGTTAATTTTTCCTCTATAATGATTACATTTATTTATTTTTACATTAAAATGACTTTCATAGTGGGCTTATTTCCAATTAATTCTATTCGTAATTTAATCTCTTAATTTTTACATATATGAATTTTTTTAAAAAAATATTTGATAAACTTTAAGGAGTTTCTTTTATATATTATAATTTTCTTATCTTTCCTTCATCGATTGAAACAAGAAAATGTCTTATATTTTATTTTAATTTTCAAAAATAGGTAATACACTTTTAAAATTCAAATTGTGACCAGAATTAATCCATTAAAATATAGTAAATTTATTAATCAAC
>JBBMKC010219331.1:0-12361 GCA_037834085.1 Bipalium vagum
CACTTCACGACCAGGCCCTTTACCGCCCCGAGTCTCTTACTATCCTTTACTTTTCCCCTTTTCCCTTTTCCTTTTTTTTTACATTTATTTAATACTTTTATTAGTTAGCATTCACTATATATTCTCAGTATTTCTTTATGTATTCCATAATATTTAATTGCTTTGTTAAAACATATATTACAAAAAAGATTTCAAAATATTATTTTTATCAACGACAAGCTCAAAATAATTCTAATAATTCTATTATTTTATATTTTAAAAATATTTGGTTTTATTTCAATCAATAAAAAACAGTTACAATGAACATTTTAGCATGTGACATTTCCTTTATGAAAAATTGAAATTCTACGTTCATTTATCGGAAAAAAAAATTCTCATATCATATACATTACATAAAATAATAATAATAATATTGATAATAATAATAAATGATTTAATTCATATTATTCGCTCTCAATATTTAATATTTTTTATCACAGTTCTTATTTTTATATTGGATATTAATCAATGTTAAAATCAAATCTATGATGATAAATGAGAATCTCTTCCTTTTGTCTTGTTTAGAGAAGATATTCCTTTTAATTTGTGAAATATTTGAAATAATATAATTCCGAATTATACTATTTAAATATCATATAAATAATTTTAAAATAGTATTTGATATATTTGATATAAATAAATATAAAAGATTTAAATGAGTTCCGCATGTGTTCAAATATAAAATTATTGTTAAATCTGTTCATTTTTGTTTGAAAATCATATAAAAATAAAATTTATTAATTTGAAATACAATCCATTTTTCTGGCACAGCAATTGGTTATTCAAACAAAACAAACATAAAATTATATATATTATATAAAATTTTTATTGACATACTTTAATATTTTGACAAAATTCTGAAAAAGCCATTGGTAACATTTACATCGAAAAATTACGATAATTTTTTTATTTTTTCCAAAAAGAAGAAAAATTTTTACTTTTAATCAATGCTCTAATCCATACATTAAAAAAGTTAAATAATATTTTAATTTTTATACTAACAACAAAGAAGTCTTCCTAATGCTATTACATAATAATAAATTATTAATATAATAAATGAACTGAAATTTTCTCACATGTCCATGGTAACATCTTCATGACAAATTCTTTTGGATATATTGTAATAAATATTGTTTTAGTAAAATACATGCTTCATGTTTTTCTTATTTACAGCGATGGTAAAAAGTCTTGCATCACCCTAAAATCTTGTATTTAAGTAAATGTTGTATGAAAAGCATCCAAACAATTGATTTGATATTATTATATATTACGGCTACATTTAAAAGATTTAATTGAAAAAAAAAAGTTGTTATCATAAAAGTTGTTGTTATAAAAGTTGAATTTAATAATAATATTTATAATAATATTTATAATAAAAATGAATTTATTTTTGTAACATTAATAGACCAATCGATTATCAGAACTAATAACAAAATCGATAGTTCAAAACATAACTGAAAACTATTGATGTCTTCAGCACTTTCTCAACCATAAATCAAATAAGCTAAGTGGGTAATATTGATTAATTAGGCTTTTTATAAATTCAAAATAATTAGTGTCATAAATTTCCTGATAAGATTTCTTTACGACCATTTTCCAACTATATCCATTCAATCCGACTTGGAGACTGAATAATAAAATCATTAAATCTCCATAAATAATTGTATTGGAAAAATAGTCAAGAGGTTTAATTAAAAGTTGAACTTCGGTTACAAGAACTTTATATTTATGACTCCTATTATAATTTTATTTTTTTATAATCTCTCTAATTGATAAGCCTCCTACAACATTTTTCCTGTTGCTAAAGCAAAATAAAAGAAGAAATATAATGTTTCTTTTATTTTTACTTTTTATGAAAGAGATTAAATGTATGTTTGAAAAATAGAGGAATTCCATTCATAAATTATTCGATAATATTTTTAGACTTGATTTGTCAGAAAAGGAAGCAATTTTCCACAGTACAATTATCATTATTATTATTATTATGTTTTAAACAGCTTAATAAACTTTAAATTTTGTTCTTGACATAATGAAATTAATTAGTAATTAAAATCATGTAAACATAGCAAATGGAAAAGTGACATTAAATTAATTATATATTCTAACAAGCCTTGCAATTAGCATCTGATCCCCTTTTATTAAAATATATATAAAATATAAAATATATATTATATATTATTATAATATATTATAATAATTATATATTATATATTATATTATATATATTATATATATTATATATATTAATAAATAAATAGATATCTTCAATATTTATTTTTATTAGAAAATTTAATTGGAAAAAAATAAATAAAACCATTAAATTAATTAACTCTAATTGCATGGTCTGATGAATTTTAAAAAGATAATTATATATTTTCACTTGAAATCGTCATGTAAAAATGATTAATTAATTAATTTCCACCATAAAATTAAATGTAACAATTTTTTGTTGAAAAGTTTTTAATTATATTTAAATTTATTAATTTATATGAGATAAAATGATTTTATTTTTAATCTAAAAATGAAAAATAAAAATAAGAAACAAAGTTTTTATAATAAAAAAAGTTTTTAAAATACATTGTGAATACAGACATTTGAATTATTTTATATCAACGAATTTTCAGAATTAATTATATAAATAATTAATTATAAATTAATTAATATAATAATAATAATTAATATAATTAATTATATTACACATCATCCAAAATTAAAAATTATATAAATATAATATATAAAATATATATGTATAATTAGAGATATTAAATAATTATTTTAGCAGTTTTTGAAAAAAATATGAAAAATTATTTTAATAAAAAAATTAAAGATTTAATAAAATATGTTTAATAATAAAAGTAATAATAAATAATAATAATAATAATAATAATAATAAATATTAATACTAAAAAAAATTATACTAAAATTGTAAAAAATAATGATTTTTTAATTTTAGTAAAGTAAAAAATAAATAAAATAAATAAAAAAAATATTAATACTAAAAAAAATTATACTAAAATTGTAAAAAATAAAGATTATTTAATTTTAGTAAAGTGAAAAATAAATAGTAATATTGTGATTGTTAAAATAAAAGGTATATACAATAAAATTGTTTAAAGAAATGTTTTTTTTATAATTAATTACTGTATTATATTATAATATTTTATAATTATTAATAATTATTAAATAAATCAATAGTTATTTTATTATTATGAATATATGAAACGTTTAATTATTCTTAAAATTATTAAAAAGTATTTATTTTTTGGTATTATTATTATTATTTGACAAATGTATTTCTTACTTGTATATAGTGTCAACACCATTACAATGAATCCGAAGGCCATACGATCTGAAAGGAATAAATCTTAACTCCATTATATATAATAATAATTGTCAAAAATGCTTTACGTTCTTTGTTCAGCATTAAATAGATATTCTTTATAACAATATAAATATATATAAATAAATAATTTAACTAAAATATTTTAATAATATAACTCAGTATTTATTTTCTGATAAATCCAAATAATATAAATTTGAGCTTTTCTCTTTGAGGAAAATGTTGAATAATTTGTTGAATGATAATTGTTTGGTAAAAATATAGTGAAAGAAAATAATAATATTTCTGTGATGTATAAAGATCAAATTTCATCAGTTATCAGATCCTTTACACCATAGGGGTTGAAGCAATTAATGTTATGAATAAAAATATTCAAATTTCCACCAGTTTGGAAAATTATATCAAACATAAAAATACATCCGAATTCCAGTTGGTATGAAAAGAAAATTGGGAAGAAACAACGCAGTTTTGGCCCGCTTTCTCTATTTCACAATAGCAAAATCATCATCATCATCATCATCATATATTTATATATTTATATTAGTTTCATTAGATAATTAAACAGATTACTTCTTATATATCATTAAGAAAATCAATTACCAATGATCCGCATTTTTATTGGAACTGAATTGGGAAACAGATTTTGGCGGGAAAGAAATGTCACAGACAATGGTTTGACAATTAATAATGGTACTATTAGAATATGATTTTTTGTTTGTTTCAATCAATGATAAAATATTTGGAAATTTTTGTTTTAATTCACTAATATTAAACAAATATTTTAAATCAATGATGCTGAAAATCATTTCCAATGGAAAAATAAATGATGAAAAAATAGAACGATAATCAATAGTTGAAAATTCTATAGTATTTAGTAAAGAATGAATTATTATCATTTCCTTTGGAAATCTCTCTGTATTAATGGGAGTGGAAAACCATTCGTTTTGGGGGATATATTTAAACAAACAAAAAACCAGTACAAAAGATAAATCGGATAATCAGAGTCAGAAGGAAAAAACCAGCCGAATGGGCAGTTGAAAAAAAACAGAATTCCCTTTTTCAACATTGAAAAAGGATGTTTTTTTAATCTCGGAAAAAACGAAGACTTGAATTTAATTGATCTACGAATTGATAAATTCAATACTTTGTAATCAATTGGTAATTAAGAACCATTAAGGATAAAAAAAGAAACAGATAACCATAATGTATGTCTTCAACATAAATAAATTTGTTATCTTATTTCAAGTGTCATTAAAGAGTTTGCAGATCTATTCACAATCTTCTCCAGAACCCTCTAAAATCTGATCAATAATCATTACATTTACCAGTGGCAAAATATTTATGAGTTGAGAAGTGTTCGTTATGCTCAATTTGAGGTTGGAATAAAATGATAGACAATCATTAAATATTAATTAGAACACTTTTTTTATAAGATTTGACGAAAATTTTATTATATTTTCGATTTGAAATTTTGCCGATACGACTTGATAAATAAAAAATAATCTGTGTTTGTGAAACGGTTTCAGATTGGGTTTCCTTCAGATTCAGACAACAACGAAATGCTTTGATAGTGTTTAAGGTTCACAAAGAACTATCCTATCGACTTTTAATTCTTTCAGATTCTTTTCAAGGGGTTCAAAGAGTTCAACTGAATTCAACGGTATTGGATTCCATGTTGTTTCCCTATTTTCAGAAAAATGTTGACAGTGTGAAAAATTAATTTCCTGACATATTGCACTTTTGTGTTATTAGGGGTAGTTAAAGTTATATTCTTGAGTTGTCATTTTTCATAATAATATAAAATCAAAGCAATTATAATAATAATATATTTCAGTAAATCTGATTGCTTAAACAAACTTTTCAAACATTGACCTCAGCATTAAAACAATTTACCAACATTTATTGTGCCATTTTATTTGGAATGTTAACTAAAATTATGAACAAAAAAATTATTATGAACATTCAATAATCGTTGATTTAGGTGTGAAGCCCTTATTTATAAAAATTCTACCAAACTAATTGTTCGAATCACTCCTTATAGTTAACTTTTATCCAAATTGTATATAGCCAAAGACACAGTATTACAATGTATTTTTGAAAGTTTAACGTTGAAAATCTTTATACTGTAAATTTTACTAAGAAATTAGTGAAAGGTAGTATAAAAAGCGAGACAAATTAATTTAAACACTTATGGAACTTTAATTTCTATTCAATAAAAACGACAAAAATATGTACAATTTTAATGGTAATACTTTTTTGAAAATCCAAGGCAATAAATTGTTTTGATAAATTAAAACAAATTCTTAAACTTGATTTGATTTTATTTAGTTGGTTAAATTGAAACTTATTTTAAAATGATGCCTAAACATTGTATTTATCATAAAATAATAATCGTAAAAGAATTAAAAGGAATAAAATTAAATTTTCTTGATTTTGGGGGGAAAAGCATAAATAACAAAATTGTGTCGCGCTGTATTTTAATTTATTAGAAGAATTTTATTAGTAAGATAACAAAACTTTGAAACACATCTGTGCAAATGACTTAATGATCAAGCTGGTCATTAAAATATTCACTGAAATGATACCGCGAAATTTTATGTTACATATAAAATAAATACACGTAAAAATAAATTGTATTTCCTCTTATCTTAATGTTTCCATAAACGCAAAGCTCTAACATAAATTACAAAAACTATTAGTTAACATTTCACAATGAAAAATTTATGTTTTTTATTGATTTATTTTATTTTTTTATTGATTTATTTTATTTTATCATTTATTGCCATAAATATTATTTAAGAATTGATTTATAATAAACTTTTGTTCCAATATCCTTAGATTACCTTTTGAAGATAAATTCAGAAAAATTACAAGACCTGAACAAACAATAAAGAATATTAACGAATCCTTTGGTAAAATATTCACTGACATTCCTTAAGAGTTCTTATATTTATATTTTTATATAAATAATAACCTTGTAAATATAAAAAAAACTGTAAGTAAATCTATTCAAAAATACTAATTAAAATTGAGAAACTGAATTTTGTTTCATGTCGAATTTTTCTGTTTGTCGAAATAATTTAAGGTTTTGATCCTTCTTCATTAAGTTCAACAGAACGAAAAATAAATAAATAAAATTCCAATGGCAATTTGTCTATCCTTCAAATAATAGATGAGAGATATAATAAACAATTTTCCTGAAATATTATCTTGAACCGATACTGTAACAATAGATCAAATTATAATTTTCCTCTTCAAATCTGATCAAGTGAAAATAATCAACCATCTCTTTTCTCTATTTAGATTTCAGGCTTTTTATTCACATTTAATATCAATATGTGGTCAATTAGATATTGATTTATTGTATTTTGGACATATATTGCAATTAAATAATTAATATTAATTACCTAATTTTATTCATGAAACTAACATTATACATTCTTTGAAAATTATTCACATATAATTCATTTTATTAATTTATGATGATTTTCGAAAATATTAAACCCTTCAAAGTGTGATTTTCGTTATTTTCGTAACCGATCGATTTTTTATTCATACGATTTATCTATATAGTTAAGCGCAGCGATGGACACCTTCAGAAAACGACCTTTCATCCAGCTGGAAAACCGTGAAAATCTTTTTTTAATGAAAATGGAAAATAATTTGCAATTTCCGAGTATTGCTGAACTGATATGTATATTATAAAATATAAATTATTTATTTTATTTATTTTTAATCTATATTTCCGCTTATCGAATAAAAAGAAAAAAACTCTCAGGCAAATAATTTATTTTTATAATGAATGGAATGGTTTATTTTCTTAGAAATCCTTTGAGTTATAATAGAGAAATTAAATTAGAAATCAGAACTAGATTTTCCAGAAAAATTAAATCAACAAAAGATTATATACAAAATCAAATAAGCTATTAGCGATATTTGTTATATATTTTTTCTCTTTAAAATTATTTACTATTCTTCTTATGAATATATTTTATATATACATTTGCATCCATTGCCCCTCAACGTACATGTATTTGCTTCGGGTAAAGAAAAGTGTCTTCAAAAATTTTCCAATGAAGAAATGAATCAATCTCAGTCTAAACAAGTCACAAATCCCAAAAGACACTACATATTTCATTTTTGTCTTTGAAAATTTCTGTTGGAATATTTTCTTTACCCTTTCGTTTGTCAAATTTTCATTAATTCTCAAAAAATCACTCTGCTTTTCTTTTCTGTTGTTTACTTTTAACTTATTACTATGTTTTGTGACAGCTTTTAAAAATATACTGTTGTCCATAAAGACCCTGTCAAGTTGATAAACGATTGATGAAGTTGAGGTCTTAATTAAGTCAATGAAAAAAACAATGTAAAATATTTCTAAATTAAAAATGTAAATATTCTTTTGTCAGTTCCAGTATGAAGATCCATAACTGTATTTGTTAATGTTTCCAGTTGGATGACGATGAATCTTCATATTTCCGAGATCGACGCAGAAACATGGTTACTGTATGGTGGCTGAGGAAGAACTTGCCGCTTCAATTCCTCAATCTTCTTCTGAGAGACTTCCGCAATGTGTGGCCTGGCGTTATCATGTAGGATTCTGACCACCTTTGTATTGACACCCTAGATGCTCAGCGCTTGGTCCACTCGACCGTCTTGCTCTTCCAGTACCTCAAAATAGAAAAATCCCTAACTACTCCACCAGACGCAAAGTAAGTTCTTTTTGTCATGAATATTCCTTTTAGACATTGGTTTCGGGAGCTGATCAGGATTTAACCACTGCCGCTTTCTGAAATTGTTTTCATAAGATATCCGATGGGACATGAAAAACCCATTGCTATTAAGACTGTGGAGAAGAATCCCGACCATGAACACTCGTGTTGACATATTTGTTTCGCTAATCTGGAGGGTTCATTTTTCCAATGGAATGCAAGTGATCAGTAATGGTTAAATGATGACATCCGAACTTCTCTGCAAGCTCTCTTGTAGTTTGCATTAGATGTAATCCTTAAGTGTCTTATTATAAGGAATTCCTGGACGTTTCCTATGCACTTCGTCTTACAGGATTTTATCACTATTTTTGAAGCGCTGAAATCAACCCTGGCATTAATGGAACATTATTAACAGATATTTTGGACAAACTATGGTGGAATTCAGGTGCATTTTTCCTTAATTTTAAAAAATACAGCAGGTGGGTGAACTGCATATGTTAATTTCCCGTTTCAGGTCAGTTATCTTTATATTAAATATTCAGCTCCTTTCTTAATCAAACTTTTTCAAATTTCTTTAAAACTGTATTATGTTCCACAATATGTTTAATATCAATGACACAAAATCTTCTCTTTTTTGTTTTGATAATTTTGGTTCTTCTTTATGGGGCAGTCATCAGTCAGGGAAATCGAAAAAAAACAGAATAGAATCGTTGACTTTAATAAAATGACAGTTGCAAGTATCTCAAATCTCAATAATTTCATGATTACGTGGTGCGAATCAAAAGTCTTTAGATTCGTAAAGAAATAGAATCAAGAAGTCCATGAAATTATCCACAAATAAACTAATATTTTTAAGCTTTTCTTTTAAAGTATATGAAGATTATTGTGAAAGAGAGACAAATTACCCAGAGAAAGCTGTATACTAGAGGTAATTCAAACTGGAAAGCGTTGGAATCAGAATATGTTGAAGTGGATTCGTACTAATTTTTTGAGAGCAGATATTCTATGCTCTTAGACTGAAAATTTTCAAGAATATTACACAGAAGACGAGACTTCATTGAGTTATGTTCAATATCGCAAGAGACTCTCATGAATGGGTTTTTTTAGAGGAAAAGCTACCGGAAAATGTTTCGTTCAAAAATATCATCGAAAATGTCTCACATTTAGTGTGTTTTGAAATACAAAAGGTGTGATCAAAACTGATATGCTCCAGAAATCATCAATCTGAATTACTACTGCACTCTTGTTGGGGCTGTGAGAAAGTTACCTCGGAAACCAAAGAGTAAAAATCTCTATCTTTTGCATCAAAACCGTCTAGTTCAAACAGCTTATCGAATGTGAATGTGATCACTGAAAAGGATTCGTGATGGTTTCAAACCCACGACAGAGCCCTGGTGTGACTCATAGTGATTTATTGTTTAAATTTTGAGAAAACATTTACACCGGCATACAGTATAGAGTCCAATGAGGATCTCATAAAACTATTGCAATATTTAATCAAAGAAAATGATGCATCTTCTTTCGAAAATGGTCTTTATTCATTAGTAAATCGATAATTGAAGTGTCTGGAAATAAAATGAAGTTATAAAGAAAAATGATTCTGTCTATCTATGTAGTTCATTTACTGAAAATAAAATTTCATCTTGGTAACATTCATGCTCCTGTACGACTATAAGTACCTTTTTATCCACACCAAGTATAGAATAAAATCTGTAAAGTACCTGCGCTTTTCAAAAAATTTATTAATTCTTGATTTTGTAGAATATTATTCTGTTTAACTACTAGTAACGGGTGCTAAGTAGAAAAATGGACTGATTTAATCTTTACCGAAAAAGTAACAGACAGCAATATTTAGGTAAAATTATATATCTTATAAAAGTTTACTCTAATAACAATATATTTTCATTAATGTACAATGGAGAATGTACCATGGCCGGCTTCATGTCTCACCTTTATCCTTATACCTCTGCAAGTCTCTTGTACGTACTTAGTGTCGATTTTTGTCAAGCAAAGTCGTATTCTTTTTTTTCTGTTCAAATTTTTTTGCTCTCCAGTGATTTTTATATACTAGAGATTTTAGAATACCAAAGAAATCTTTGATTGGACGACATTGTGGATTATTTATAGGGTTGCGATCCTTAGACACAAAAGGTATCTCATTTGCTTTTAAAAAGTCTTGATTCTTTTTGATGTAATGTGAAAACGCTTTGTCTGGCAAGAAGACGAAGTTGTCATCAGAATGATAATCTTTCAGAAAAGGCATTAAAATCTCGGACAAACATTTTTCTGATTGATTGCCAAACCTCCATTCTTGAACCATGGCTTTGAAACACCTTTCTCTAAGATTACAATGTAAACATAAGCTTCTTTTCATATTATTTCTGGAGCTTGTTTTTTATATTAGATGAAGATGTAGCGAGACTGTAGGAATAAAATCTGTTACTACTCTCTGCAGTAAAGTATTCCACCTTAAACTTTACCCCGTTGATTTGTTGATTTCATAAAATTTACAACGCGCACTCAAAGTATATGTTGTTTTGACGTTACTTTTTTGTTGTAAAATAGTTTATTAAAACAAGTTTTATTATAACTAATATTTAATCACCATAGGAACGATAAAATATGTTTAAAATGCCTTTCTTTTAAAAAAAAATTATGTATGCATTTGAAATTAGTCTATATTTTCAGTTATCACTCGTTAGTCATGAAAAAAGTCTAATAAAGAATGGTTATTTTTTTATATAATGCTTTTCTTTAATTTTATACATTTCCATGGTCAATAAATCATACCCCTAAAAAGTATAAATCTAAAAAAATAATAATATGGCGAGTTCGAACCTTTATTAGAAACAATCAATGGTACATATTGTGTTTATGGACAATTAATTTTCCTAATTCAAATAGAAGTGTACAGAATTAATATAAATAAAAGACAAAACCGTGGAAATATTACTATAACAAAGTGAAGATAGTTTTTTATACCTTCAAAAAGAATCCTCTTATGTATTGATTGCAGATTCTCATCGAATTGATTTGCTTATCTCTATTTTGTTGGATCAGAGAAGTCAGTATCATCATATTTATAAGAGTAAGACCCGAGTATCGATAAAAATATCATAAGTACTTGATGTCAAATTTTTCATTTATTTTAGACCTATAAACTCCTACTCCACAAAACGAAAATGAAACTACATCGAACTGCTAAATCATTTTAGTTGCAACCTTATACTTCGAATAAACCCAACAATGAACTCTTTAAACTTAATTCGACAGAAGCTTCTAGAAAAAACATGGAAAATATAATCCCAAGGATGTCGAAATTATTTGTCTTTTCAAAGAGAATCCCCGTGAATTTTGTAATAAAAATAATTTATATATAAAAAATATATCAAGTATAAAATTCATCATATAAATAATAATTATAAAATAATAAAATTATATAAAATAATTATTATTAATTTAAACAAGGGAGACTATGATCAATGATAATATTAAATTCCCAAACTTTCCGTAATATATTCTTTTTAGATTTTTTGCTGATTTTTGTACTAATGTAAAACCAAGTCGACCGTAACTATAGAATTGACAATAAAAATATTGGAAATCAGTCATTTTTTACAGAGCAGCTTAATAGAGTTTAAAATTCGCTTTTCTGTCTCATTATCATTACATTTGATACCCAATTTTCTTAAGATTTTCGACTATTTGTTCTGGCAAGGAATATTTCTCATTTGCTAATTTCGATTATATTTTCTACATAAAATTTGATTACTGTCATAACATATATTCCGGATTTTATTTCGAAACACAATTATTAAATTAATGATAATTAATCAAAAATCAGCCTTTAATAAAACGTTTCATTTGAGAAAAATCCGAAACATTGTTTTAATCAAGATAATATTTGAAAATTAATGGTTGCAATGTTCAATTAGTGTGGCATAGGTTTGGTGAATTTATTAAAATAATAATTAATTATAATTTATCAATTTTTATTTTATTTATTATTCTCAAATTGGTCTTTGAATATTTTTCTTTCTTTTATATTCCTCACACCATCAACGCATTTAATTATTTTCTCAACTAAAATAACGTTGAACGTCAACTGGAATATGAATATATAATTTCATAATATATCCATGGTAATATTTTTATAATAATAATAATGATAATGATAATAATAATAATAATAGTAATAATAATAATAATAATAATGATAATAATAATAATAATAATAATAATAATAATAATAATAATAATAATAATAATA
>JBBMKC010219342.1:0-12360 GCA_037834085.1 Bipalium vagum
AAATCATAAAACTTTTAATATAATTCGTAATCTACAATTATTTCGATATTTACAGGGTGGCCCAAAACATATGAACGACATTGTAATATAAAATAAATTTTTAAAAATTTATAGATTTTTTTGAAATCTAAAGAAGATTATTTTCGTTGGAGCCCAATCGTTAAAATGTATAAGTTTATTTTATGTTCGGATTCATTGTATATATAAAAATATATTTGATGATCTTTGTCTTCTATTAACTTGTCATTTCATATTATAAAATCCAATACAATATTGTAACTATATACAATATTGTTATTATAGTTAGGTTTCTCAATAAAGTTTATTGTTCATATATCTTTCTTTTATTCTTGATCATTCAGATTAATTCATACTTTGAAGTCCAGAGAAGAATGAGCTTCCCGATGGGGAATATTCAGCACTTAAAATAAATTACTTATCATTCGTATTTAATACATTTTAAAACTATAAGGACACTAAATTGAAAAAAGTATTAATATTAATATATGAATGGAAATTTTAAAATGTTTTATTAAGTCTTGACATTGACTTTTTTGTGTAAATTTTAAATTGTCACTCACTCAAAGCAGTGGGCTGCAGTTAGTACCCAATATCGATTCAAAAGAGTACCTCCGCAAAGATGTATCTTAAGTCCTGGTTTGATTCTGACCATAAGAGAAACTAACCATGGCCATTCACCTTGTCTTGTTGTTACACCGCCAACAATTCTTTTTTTAACTTGAAACTTACTACTTACAAAATATCGAGACCAAATTTCATCAAATCTGTTTCTACCGCAATGGGTTTTAACTGCAGAATTATCAAGGCCTACTGTAATTATAAAAAGCAGTAAAAAGTTAAATAAAATAAATTTTAAAAACTAAAAATAAAATTTGAGAGAGACAGATGTTAAAAGGGTTTTATTATATTATTTCTTAGGCTAACTCCAGCAAATTGGGTATGAAAACTTTAAATAATTTTTTATTTAATCATTATTATTAAAATATATTTTTGTTTAAATAGTTTAATATAGGTTTGTATGTTCGGAAGACACTGAAAATGGCATATATCGAGGCGTTCAGTGATTCCCTCATCTTGCTGTGCGAGGAACCTATATAAAAAGCTATTTAAAATTGTATAGGTTTGTTTAATAAAATGAAACTCATCCTCCATTTTGCTTGAATTAATCTAATAGATTAACATTGTTAGTAGGATATGTTAAATACATACGTACATTATCAATTATTTATTATTAGTTTTTTGAAAACTAATTTTCATTAAAAATGCACTTCTTATTATTTTCGTGATTGGTATCAGAATTATTGCTGTTGCTGTTTAATCAATCTAATGTAAAAATATATCCACATTTTTGTATGCAAATAATTTTAGTATTTACATAGTTCATGAATGAAACGTACTTATTTGATATTTAACAATATCCCTGGAATAAGAAAACACAATATTTCATCCAGCTCTAGAATTTTTAAAGATGTCGAATACTATGACTTCATGAAAGTGAAATAAGTTTCAGAGAAATCATCAGACGTTTGGGAATAAATCATCCCGATATTTTATCCCATTTTAATGCAATTTGAAGAATATATTGGATAATTTTATTTTTTTCAGTTTTAATGGTGTGTTTATTGAAAATGAGTACATATCTTATTTAATAAAATGATATTAATAAATTAAACATTCATTTTTACGTCGAGGAAGATTTCTTTTGAATATGAAATCAATGGCTTCAGAATCTGGATTGACAACGAGTTGGTTTTTCTAAAGTAAAGGAAATAAATTGTATGTATTGTGAAAAGATAAAATACTTTTAAATAAATGAGAGTAATATTTTATTATTAATTATTTATGTTCGGATAATATCTATTCTTAATAAAAATAATTGAGAAATTTATTCTTTTTTATTCTTTAATTTATTCTTTAATCTTTAATTAAAAATAAAATGAAGATAAACTAAAATGAATAAAGATAGGTAGGTTATTTTCTTATTTCTAAGTAAATAATTTATCATTAATTAAATATTTCAGTGACTTTTGTAGTGTCAAATTAAATTGATCCAAATTATTTAGTATATAATAAATGTGTTGATTGAAATTGATTTTTGATTTCTTAATGTCACGTTTATATGTATTGTCATATTATATTGATTACATTAGTTAGTATCAGATATAATTGTTAGTTTCTGTAGTGTCAAATTAAATTGATCCGAATTATTTTAAGAATTGTTATCCTTTTAATAATATACTCTTGAAATTTCTCTTTTCAAATTTATGTAAATAAATAAAATTCAAATTAATTCGAGTAAATATTAAAATAATTTTAATAATTATTCCTAAATAATGTGACATGAAAATAAAATTTCAAAATTTCTTTAAAATTTTTAAAATGAAAAAATTCACTAAATTTTAATTTAATTTTAATATTTTATCCAGAAAAAATGAAAAATTTTAAGCTCATCTTTAATTTATTATTTACCTATTTTATTCAATGATGCCATTGGAACTTCCTTTCCAACTCTAATCAATTTGTTGAAGAATTAAATGCTTTTAAAAAAAGTTTTTTCATGTTTCACTTAATTATTTATTCATAAATTAAACTAAAGGAGAAAAGTCTTTATATTATTATTATTATATTTTTTATTTTTGTTTTCATCATTTTCTCCAAAATAATCATAGAAATGTAATTTGATCTGTCAGGAATTTTCAATGAAACTTAATTATCAGAATCAATTAAAATATTTTCATACGGTTATTTCTAATTAATAAAACATTCTATTGAATACTTATTTCTAAAGATTTAATTCAATTCCAAAAAAAATAATATAATAAAAATTTTATAAATTAAAATATTATTAATACTGTAAATTTTATTTTATTAAAAAACATTAAATTTGTTGAACCCTTATTTTAATGTTCTTTAATTAATAATTAATTAGTTTCAGAAAGAAAATAAAATTGAAGAGGCTTATATGAACAAAAAAGAAAAAAATTAGTCGATGCCACTTTTTTAGATTGAAAGGTCTCATTAATCAATAAATATAGCTGTGGCTGCATTTTGGTAATTGAAGAAAGAATTTCTGTAGCAAATTTTTATATGAAGATATTATGTATCACGGACTACTGAAAGGGTACTAAACAAGGAATAATATAAAAATTAATTTGAAAAAAAGAATAATTATTTGATCAAAAAGATATACAGTTAACAACAAACCACATTAAGTCATTTTCCCTCGAGACAGTGGTCAACTGCACCTTTCTTTAATCATCGACCAAATATTGTTGGGCCTAAAACCTATTTGCGACACCAAATAAAATCTCTAGTAACATCATTTACAGATTAATATTTATTCACGTCAAGGAAACTCATTTCAATAATGAAGCTGATATTCAGAAGCTAATTAGAATAGTCATGGCTTAAAATTTATAAGGAAAAGTCATACTTGATTTTGGAAAATATATTGAAATATTTGAAAAAACTTGTTCTAAGGTCTTACTAAAAAATTCTAAAATTACCGAATTATCGAGCGAAAATAATTGTAATAAATGCTAATTATAATATATATAGTATAATTAGTTATAGTAATAATAAGAACAAAATTTCTGTTAATAAGAAAGAGGTCATTCTGAGAAAATATTAATAATTATAGAAATTTTTCCTTCAAAATAAATAATATTTTCCTTATCAGCCATATTTAAAATAAAATTTTAATTTTAAAAATTATTTTAAAATTTTTTATAAAAAGAAATTATAAAAAATGAGTTTTTTTCATGAACATTAAAAATTACCATTACCAATTCTCCATTAAAACAATCAAATTTTTAAAATAATTTCATATTTTTAAGTCTTTAAAAAACAAAACTGCATTTTATAAATAACAAATGTGCTTTTGCATTAAATATTATACAAATAATATAAAAAACCATTTTTAAATTTATACTGGAAATTTATGTAAAATTTAAAGATTTTTTGTTTGGTTCAGCCACTTAAAATTTAAAAACCATTTCTTTTATGGCGAATTACATAATTCTTCCTAAAGAGGCTTCGGATATTTTATTACGGCTATATTTTATTACTACTATTACGGAAGGCAATGTTTTATTATTAAATTTGGTATTACTGTTGCCATTAATAAATTGAGTTGGTTTTTTGCATTTAATTAAAAAACAATTTATAAAAATTAAATAATTTTAAAGAAAATTCAAATCCTTAACTCTTTTCTACTGAATTTTGAACCCTTGATATACACTTATGCTACACTTAACTAGATTAGAAACTAAGTACTAAAGATTTAAACTAATGTTTATACCCAAAAGTCTTAGTTCAAATAACGGATGTGGCGGTCCACGTGTTAATTTTTTTCAAACCTAAGATTTATTTGTGGACCACAGTGAAATGGTTCAACTGATTAAGTTGATCGATTTCAGGAAGATTTCATTCTCTAGAAATATATTAAAGATTGCTCATTTTCTATGATTTCCTACCGAAAGATCGATTTTTCAAAGTATTTTTTATTCTTTATATATTTAAGCAAATATTCTCTATTGGAGCTGGAAACAGAAACAAGCTACGAGCAAGTCTAACGAATGAGAATTTTTAGTTCATAATTCGACTGTCTACTTGGAAAATTAAAGATGATTATGGTATCAAAAAGCATAATATTAACGGGTGTAACAGAAAGTTTTTAAAAAAATGTGCGCTCATTTAAAATATTTTCGGACTGGTTTTAATATCTTGGTATTTGTTTAAATAAATTAATATTTTTTATGCTTTATTAATATGTGTTTTCGTTATCCATTATTTGAAATGACTTCAAAATTAGAATTAAGAAAAAGCATATATCAATTGGTTGGAAGCATGCTAAAACGCTAAATTGTTGAAATATATTAAAACAAAAATATTTCACCAGCAAGTATATATCGGGAAATTCATGATGGCCAAAATAATATCCAGTTAGAAAGAAAGAAAAAAAGTTGCAGATCTCATGTTTTGAACCCATCAAAACAGAGAATTCTGGCATAAAGTTCCATAAATTAAATTGGCGTGTCTACGCGCACATTAGATAAGAAATTCTGAGTGTCACATATGACAATTAGTCGAGTATTGAAGAAAGAAGTAAAAAATAGTGACCCATCGGTTGAAATCCAAAATATGTATTTCGTAGTAAAAAATGACAATGATCTAAAGGCTTGGCCAATAGAAACATTTTGGGTCTTGTTGAGTAAAGAAGTATACAAAAATGGATGGGAAGCCAAAAAGGCAAGCTCTTTTCAATTTAGAATTTCGAGAAAAATGAAAGAGCTTAATGGTAATATCTTCCAAAGCATGATGGCTAATGTAAAACAAATTTTACAAAAAATAGAAGATGGTGGTCTCATTTCTGTTTTGTAATAAATGATATGTTAACTTTATGTTCAGTATTTCTTAAAACTATTTTTATAAATTTGTATTACGTGGTTATTTACAGCTTTATTATTTTTCTCAATTTTTGTTACACCCGTTAGTCAATACAAAATATTAATTTAATTGTTTTTACTTTTTGATATAGTCCTGAATTAGTAGTACTGATGTTATTCTATTTAACATGTGTAGTTCATTAATCATAGAAATAATTTGATTTTGATTATTCTTAAATAAATGGTATGATTTTTTTATGAGTAGCCTGAAACAATTTATTAATTTCTATAATTGACTCGTGAGACCAACAATTTATGACACTTTAAAGGAGCTCAAGGATATCCAAACATTTTTTAAAACTTCCATTTATCATTATAAAATATTTTTTATTATGAAAAAGCATGCTCATTTTAATATTAAGATTCACTTCTCGTGTCAGTTAAAATGCGTTGAAATTTTTTTTATTTCACTTTACACAATGTTTTCAGCCTACTCATGTCTCTTTCTTTTATTTCCTATAGCAACAATCTTTATAAATCTTTTCCATGGTTGCTAAACGAACAGAAATTCTTTTTCTGTCAACATTATACGATTGCGCTACCTCGTTTTGTGATTAACAAGGTTCTTCATCAATTAGTGCTTGTAATTTATCGTCCTCGAACTTTTTTGGTTGACCTGATGAGGTTAGTTGCCTTTTTCACAAATGAGAACTTTCCGGAAATTTTGAAATTTTTTATTGAGCTAAACAAGATGTTTTTGTTTAAATTTCAAACGCTCATTAGAAAAATATTAAAATATTTGCAACAGAAAATTAAATAAATCTGAATTTCTTATTTGTTAAAAAATAATCAATTCATTGACATAAAATCGGACTGAATTAATTCATTAACCTAACAGTTAACCATTTTATATACTTTTCATTTTGGGAGACTGGTGGATAACGTTTACTGCTTAGCAATTACTATCTTTGTTCAATTGTAAAAGTCTACAGTGATAAAAAAATAATCTATATTTATCAAGAATAATCGAAAACATTTTACTCTCTTGTTCTGTATAAACTATAATGGACAGATTTTTATTACCAGTTAACATTGAAAGACTTAGTTTACAAATTGTCTTATTCACTTAATACAAATAAAGTAAAATTAAATATGTTAATAAAATAGTCAATAATCTACGGTAACATTTTATCCTCTACTAATTTAAGTGAGAAAGATCATGTAACTCCTTAAGTTGTAATTAAAATATAATAATGGTATTTTCAGTTGAAAATGGCTTTGGTTAATTTGATTAATTTCACTCCATACGGATATTAATGAATTAATAATTGTTATAATATTAAAAATAGTGATAAATTACATTTACATAATAACAATTTTAAAAATGCCTTGCACTAACGGTTTCTCAAAACCTCTCTAAAAATAAATAAATTTTATTCAAATAATAACGAAATTAATTATAATATTCCTTTTCTTTTACATAATTTAATTTGACAAGCAAAGCTAAGATATACATAATTAGTTCCGAATCATCGATGTTCATCGCTGTTTAATAAAGCGGAACTTGATTTGTCATTTTGTATAAATACTCAAAAGTTAAATAAAGGCGAATACATGGTACGAATATTCAAGAATATTTTAATTATATAAATAAATATTTTTATTTATTATTAATAAATAATTCTTTTTAATTAATCGATGTTAGATTTTAAATTTCTTAAAAATCACATTCAGTCTCACATATGAAAGTGAATATTTATAGGACCTCCAGTTAAGTCTAGAGAAACTTTATTGTCATTAGGGAAAAATATAAATAAAATGAAAAAATATTTTAAAAATATTTATTTTCAACGTACCTGTTCAGATTTGATTTCTATCAAAATTGAGACGAAACAAAAAATTAATAGTTTCATTTTTGAAAATAAAAATATTTTCATGTTCGACGTAACTTATAGGGAGGAAATTCTAATTGCTTCCCACTTTGATTGGAAGGCAATTTTTCCCTCAGATCCAAATCATCGTTTCAACGAATCAATTCATGAATCTTTGGGGATTACGTCATGATTTATTAACGAGGAAATTATATCGAATCTCGGGGGCTTCGTTTAAAGGATGATGATATTATGGTATTAGTAATGGATAAATGAATATGAATAATTTTGAAAACGACAAGAGGAAGGGAGATTTTTACTTTCACATTCATAATTTCTCCATCTTTCTCTGAAGGACCTGTTTCTTAATAACAGAAATGTTGTCGTTCTCATTGCAACTTTAACTAATTACATAGGAACTGATAATTAACATGTATTACAATTATTTTCATTCGATATTTCGGTAACAGTTAATTAAACTTTTATATGTTTGGGTTGCTCACATTAATTTCTAGAATATTTTAATAAAAACTTAGAAAAAGTGCTTTGAAGTTATTCAACAAATTTTCCAATGTTAAGCATGAATTTCCCCATAAATTATAGACCATGACAATTCTGATTCGGTTCTGAGTATTGGTTTCACTATTGAAATGAGTTCCTTTGACGTAAATAAATATAAATTTGTAAATGATGTTACTAGAGATTTTATTTGGTGTGGTAAGAAGGTTTCAAGCTCAACAATATTTGCTTGACGATTAAAGAAAGGTACAGTTGACAACTCTCACTCGTTTGTTGTTAATTGTACAGGATGTTCGATAAGTCTATTCATAATTTATTTTTATTATAACTTTTAAAAAATGTTTAGAATAAATGGTTCGTCTATAAAAGTTATTTAAACATTGAATTTTTATTTAGTCGAAGTAAAAAAGCTGATTATTTTTTTTAATATTGATAAATGTGTTTTTATACATTTCAGAACGTTGACAATAGGAGAAAGAATTTGTGTGTGTTTCGAAAATCAGTTTCACAAAATCAGTAATCCGGAAAACACTGATAAAATTCCAATGAATATCAGCAAAAGTCAATGTTTGGATAGCTATATCTTCCAAAAGATTAATTGGTCTCTACTTTTTTGAATCGGACACTGTGAATCAGATAATTATTTACAGATAGTGAAAGTTTATTTTGTATCTACCCTTAAAAGAGATTTAAGTCTGAGAAATTTATTTTTCCCACAAGATGAGCACTTCCACATTTGAGTATGACTGTACGCCAATATCTTAATGAAATATTTCCTCAAAGATGGATTGGGCGTGGATGTTCAATTATCTGGAAAATTATGAATAGACTTATCAAACACCCTGTAGAATTTTTTGATCATCTTTTTTGTTCATCTAAGCCTCTTCGATTTTATTTTATCTTATCAATTTGATATTATTTTTATTTCTGAAACCAATTCTCTTTGTCTGAATAGAGTTTCTGACAATATAGGTTTTGTATTTACATCTTTTTTCTTTTCCATTCAATTCAAAGTCCTCCGATTTAAACCTTTGAAATCAGTAAATATAGTTTTTTAACTTGAGTCATTTTATAAATATATACTTTTTCATTTCAGATCAAAAGTAACGGATATCTACAACTCATTTTGATCGAATCATATGCACTACTTACAAAAGTAATTATTTAAACAAATAATATTTTGATATTAAATTGTGAATTAGATGTTAAATATACCGGTATTTTGAATTTTTTCAAATAATTAACTTTATTCTTATTCTTTTTTGCAAGAGACCAAAATTATAGAGCAACGTAGTAGAATTTGAAAAAGAACGACCTTCAGGCGTTGTACACAAAACACGACCAGTTAATTATAACAAGAAACATATAGTTAAGGATCATCGGATGGAGTCATTGTTATTAATGTCTCATTACATTAGGCCTGTAGAAAAAAGCTTCATTGGAACCAGTTTAACAAAAATTTCAGATTTTAACAAATTATTATAAGCAAAATTTAAATAATTATGTTAATAACTTCAGAGAGTTTAATGTTAAGAAAAAACAAGAGTTTTATTAAAAATTTTTAAAAAATTTACCCAATACATTGAAGAAAAAAAACATCTCTAAATAATAATTTATTTATAAAGCGATATTACATATTGTCAGCCGTCCATTAATAAAATTATTATATATTACTGTAATTAATTGAAAATTTTCCTTGACAAAAATTCACTTGAATTCAAATTTTTAATAAAAATTTGAGTTTTTATACATTTCTTAAAATAAAAAAATATATAAAAAAATCATATTATTTATTATTATTTATTATTTATTATTTATTTATTATTATTATTTATTTAATTATTATTTATTTTTCCTATTTTTTTGCTTTGTGTTATGTAGAAAATAATTACGAGAATTTTTTTTAATCATTAAGTTTAAGTTAATCTTAATGAAATACTACACAGTAAATCTTTTTTTTAATAATAAATATTATAAGTATTATAATTAATTTTAATTTGATTTATCAAGCATTATTATCAGCTTTATGTGATTATTATTGCCATAAATAACTCTGAATACAATTGTCTTTTTAGACAGAGACATAATCAATTAATATTAATTTACGATGATAAAGTCTCATAAAATAATTATTATATTGATTTTAAATTAATCAGCAAAAAATAAATCATAACAAAATTAAAGTCGACCGTTTGGTAATTAAAAGTAATAAGGAAATTAAAAATTAAATTAAAAATAGGATGTGTTATTTTAAGTATAACTTTGATATCGTTTTTCTATTCAAATAATAAACTGAGACTAAGAAATAACTCTAAATATTAAATATTTAGAGTTATAACATAAATATTAAAAAATATCTTTCATAAAATTTTCATAAAGCTTGCTCGACCGGGTTTTAGCAAATTTACTCTTTTGTTCATCACAATCAGGAGCAACTTTTTCTTTATCCACCATATTCGCCAGACCTACATCGAACCGTTTTCCATTTATTTAATAATCTGGATTAATTTCTAAAGAGAATTGCTTTCTAATGATGAGCACAAAAAATATTATATGACAATCCTTTGAATCCAAAATCCAAAATCTTGAATTTATCACTGCAAGGGTGCTGATAGAACTTCGTTAAAGGTAGTGGAAGACTTTTGGATAAATACAAAGTGAATTGTGTAATCTTTCTCAATTTTGACAGATAAAGAAACCTTCATTGAATCAGTCCAATATTATTTTTAATAAAATTTAATAATTTACTGAATATTATTGAAATTCGCGTAAATTAATTAGTCTCAGATAATAATTTTTATTGATCCCTCATGTTCCTTAAAAATTAGACAATTTAATGTCAGAATAAAAAATCAATTGTAGAATTAATTATTTATTATTTTATCTGTTTATTAATTATCAATAATATTAAACATGGAGAAATAATTATAAAGATAACATTAAATTATCCATATTTATGAATAAAAATAATATTAAATAATGAAAGCCTGAAAGTCATGTTTTGATATATGTTAATATTTAACAAGGAAGTACCTTAATCAAACAGTAAAACCCAGATAACGGCACAATGGCGGTGCACGAATATCATGTGCACTTATCCGGGTTTTGTGTTACATTCTTTACGAAAGTTACGAAAGTATAACAAAATAAAAATATTTTAAAAATATTTTTTATTTAATAAAATTATAACAATTGAATTATTTGAAAAAATCTAGTTTTTTCAGTATGACTTTTGCTTGACCTAATGAAAGAAATAGAGTTTCAGATTCATCTTATACTCTTGGTTCTGTGTTTTTTATTGAAATAGGTGCAAATTACTGTAAAGGGTTGAAATGAATCTTTAATAATGATTTACTGATGCTTCAACCTCATCTTTTCTGTGGTCTTCTATTATTTAAACAATGTGTAAATTTAAAAATAATTAAATTTTGATTATTATTGTTTATGAAATTTGGGGAATAATCGTTAATTATTGAAAATAGTCGTCTCCTTTTTTGGGATAATAAAATATATACAAAAATTTGCTTCTGTATAGATTGAATCAAATGTGGTAAGTCAATTTTTAAAAATATTTTTATCATATTCAGTATCATTTGGCTTTGCTATATTGATCTCATAAAATTTTTAAGATTTACTTTCTCCAAGGTTTTAAAAACTTAGGATTTCTTATCTTCAATTTTTAATTTTATTATTTTTAATATTTTAATTATTATTATTTTATTATTTTTATCATTAATAATAATAATAATAATAATAATAAAAATAAAAATAATAATAATAATAAGTCTTCCAAAAGAAGCTTTACTAGTTTAGGTCGCTATTTCTCCGTACATAAAAATTAAAAAGCCAAGTAATTTTATTTATACCTTTATTTAAACACAGATATTACAAAAATTTATATTTTAAATATGATGTCACTAAAATGACCGCCTCTGGCAGCCTTACAAGTTTGGGCTATTTGATGGAGTTTTGCATAACTTTTTGGCATAAGTCAATTGAGATCATAGCGATTTGTTCCGAAATGTTGTCTTTGAGTTGTGTAATAGTTTTTGGTTGAATAATATAAACTTTATTTTTTAGATATCCTCATAAGAAATAGTATGGAGCCGTCAAATCGGGAGATCTGAGAGGCCAATCAACATCACCGAATCGTGAGATCACGCCAGATGGAAAAGTTTCGTGTAATAATGCAATTGTTTTCCTATTTGTATGGGATGTGGCACCATTTTGGGAAAGTAAATATTCTCCAAATTAAAATTATTCAGATAAAGTTTAAGGAATGTTTCTATCATGTGTCGATATCTCTTTCCCGTTACTGTAACTGTTTTACCTGCAGCATTTTCGAAAAAGTCTGGACCAATTACACCTTTTGCCCATATTCCACACCACACAGTAACTTTTAGAGAATGTAATGCTTCTTCCTTCAAAACATAGGGTTGCTTTCTTGCCCAAATTTGACAATTTTGTTTATTAAAAACACCTTCCCTCAAGTGAAAATGACTTTCATCAGTCATAATGATTTTTTTCCAAAAATGAGGATCCGCAATTGATCTTTCTAACAA
>JBBMKC010219353.1:0-22581 GCA_037834085.1 Bipalium vagum
TTATTATTATTATTATTATTATTATTATTATATGCTTGAAATTTAATTTTTAAATTATCTGTTTCAGAGGATATTACTTTGACTATACTGGAAAGGCAGTACCTGATACCAAAAAAAGAGTCTGGAGTCATCACGATTTTCATTTCGACAACATATTGTACGCCATGCTAACACTTTTCACGGTTACTACTGGAGAAGGATGGCCTACGTTGGTTTATCATATAATTTTGTTTATTTTGCAAAAAATAAATGTAATTTCTTCTAAAAAATCTCCCACTAAAAAAAAATTTTAAAAATCTTTTAAAAACTATTTAAATGAAATTTTATATTATTGATTGTTATTATTTTTTCACATTTTTCTTTTGTATAATATTTTAATGAATTTTCAAAATTATGAATGTCACTGCATATTAAGCTAATTAATCTGACAGAATAATTAAGTCTTCAAAAGAAACGGCCTTAATTACATTTTAATATGGTTCGCTTATCTCTGTTGAAAGTCACAAAATTAAATAAGTTCACAAACATTTTCTTAAATTGAACTCATATTTTCCATAATAATAAATTATTAATTTTATGCAATTTAACATAAAAACAACAATAATAATAATAATATTAATAAATAATAATAATAATAATAATAATAATAATAATAATAAATAATAATCATAATAATAATAATAAATAATAATAATAATAAAAATAATAATAATACAATATAATCA
The DNA here is from genome assembly GCA_037834085.1 of Bipalium vagum. Classification (NCBI taxonomy): domain Eukaryota; kingdom Metazoa; phylum Platyhelminthes; order Tricladida; family Geoplanidae; genus Bipalium; species Bipalium vagum. The sequence goes on from JBBMKC010219353.1 coordinate 726, forward strand.
TTTTTGAAGAATATTTGATAATTTCTTTAATTAATAATATTTTTAAAAATAATTAAGAATTATTAATAATATATAATCATTATTAACATATTGTAAATTAAAAACTATTCCTATTATTTAACCAATAAATAATTATTCTCATTAAGTAAACCAATGATATTTTTAATTTTATTTTTGATTTAAATAAGAACTTTTAGCAGAACTATTTTAATACTTGTCTTAAAATGATTGATGAGTTTTCTTTTGTTATTTTTCATAAAATTTGATAATTTTGTCAACTTTTACATTTAAAAATGTCTTATCAATATAAATCTACTGTTTTTTGATATGTTGATCGGAATTGGAATAATAATGTTTAGGGAATAATTACCTATTTATTTTTCGTGTCTATTTTTGTTATATCTTATTGTCAAAAATTAATATATAGAATCAAAAATTGTTTAAAAATTTCAGTTTTATGGATTTGGTCATCGATACATAAAGAGACGCCTTTGTAAAAACTCGAATGGGTAAGAATTCCAAAAACGTAGAATAGGGAACATTAAAATATTGGTAGTAAAATAACAACTAAATAATATTATTAACCAAATAATAATATTATAGATTAAGAACAATAATTTATAGAAAAAACAGATACCAGAGTGTGTACTTCAAATAAGTAATACGAAATTTTTTTTAAATGAACCAATGAATGGATGAATACTCAGATTTGGGTCACTGACATCGGACTATAAGTAGATTGATGTTTAACTAGATGAAAATAAAAATGGATTAGAAAAAATGTTTCCCTGTGACTACATATTTTGACTCGAAAACCAATGCAAGCTTATATTGTTTATAAATTTCAATGTCATGGATGTTGATATGCTATATTATTGGTACAAATAAATAATGCGGACTTTTTTAATAACCAAAGCATGGTAATTTCGAAATAAAAAATAATTTATTCAGAATAATGGCTAGGTAACACCTAATCTTATGACAAGTTGATTTTGCGATTGACAGGCATCTTCATCCAATAAATTTTGTAAATCGTGGTTTTCAAATTTGGAAGGATGGCCTGGACGGTCTTTATCTTGCAGACTGAGATCATAACAACTGAAGCGGTGAAACCAACACTCGCATGTGTCCTGAGATACTACAAATTTTCCATAAATATCGCATAATATCCTGCAGCTTTCTACGGCAGTTTTGTTCGTCATGAAGTAATGAATGAGAACGTCCCGCAAGTGTTCTTTGCTTGGCGTAAATGTTGACATATTTAGTTCTAAAAAATTTGAAATTATTAACATATTAAGAAAATTTTAATGATTACCCTTTTAATTAAATATTATTCAAACAAATTGATTTATATTTCAATTCAAAATTATATTTCGATGTCACTAAATCTATTTTAAATAAATCCGCAGTATTTATTTGTACTCCTTATAATTAATGTTATCCTTTTATATTATGTTTTTACTTAGACTAATATTTGTTTACGACTGCGACGAGAACTAGACGGCTTATTATTGTCTATTTTAAATAATAACTTTTTAATTATTTTGAAATAATTAATAACAAAATTAATTAAATGAAAAAAATAGTTAATTTTCTCAAAATTTTCCTGAAAATCTTCACTTATATTTATTCCTTTTTACACTATATTACATTAATTTAAGTTTATTTTATCCCAGGTAATTTTATAGTACTGCTTAAATTGTATTCTTTTATATTTATTCCAGAAACAACAAAATGATCAAAATTCTTTTTATATTTAATTTTACTTATTTATTTTTATTCATGTTTAAATCATAATAATATTGTACATTTTTGCTGACATGTCATTTCATATTGGCATTATTGTCATCTATTCTTTGAGGATGAAAAAATAGGTTTATTTCTTAACATTACATGCAATCTCATATTCTTAATAAATAATTTTAAAAGGCCTGGAATTAATTTCATTTTAATGTTTATATGATTAAATATTAAAGGTGACCTAATGTTTTAAAATAATGTTGGATAATATGAGTAATTATATTTTCTGCTGACAAAAGAATTTTCATTATATTCATTATTATATTAATAATAATAGTATCATTATTATTAGGAAAGATTTTAAAATCTTTCATGACTATTTAGTCTTAATTTATCTAATAAAATATTAGAAAAATAAAAGCAAACCAAGAATTCGGCACACTTTCCTGTATTTATTAAGCACCAGCAAGCAAAGGATAACTACATTTTGTCACAGTTCCATATAATCATTGTGCGATGTAATGTACTTATTTCATCGTTCCTCCAGTTTCTTTATCCATTGCTCAAATCATTCGTTGCAGAAAGTTTTTCACAGCTGCCTATATCTCATTTTCACTAATGAAATGATCAGCGCAGAGGAAATCTTTCATAGGATTAAATAGGTTCTAATCGCTTGATGCCAGGTCTTTCACTTCTGTTTTTTCACTTCAATTCACGGATTTCGGTGTGGACACTGTCATTATCTTGGAGCAGCAAAGGTTTGCGGTACAGCTTTCAGGGATGAATTTCTAGCAACTTTTGTGTACAGTTTGTATTGAGTAGTTGTAATATGCAGCACTGATGATGTACTTTAGAAGATAGAAGTCCACATGAATAAGTCTTTAGCAGAATACAGTAACTTGATATTTTTCAACCGATGGGACTGACTTGACATGAACAAATCTTTGTTCACCAGGTAGCAACCACAAAACACATTGGTGCATAGTTTCAGACATGTAATGTGACAAAGAAGTCTCATCAACAGTAAAAATGTATGACCATAAAAATTTTTTCAAGTTACTATGACTGGTACACCACCGAGTGGACCACCTTCAAGTGATTTTCTTCGAGAAACAAAATGCATCATTCATCTGCTTACTGTGGATCTGAAATGTGCATTATCTCCGTAATGTATTTTTAGTCGGCCGGTCGATGATAAGACTCTTTGTAGAGAAAATAAATGATTGCATTCCATTGTTCGTACAATTCACTAAAATGATTATCGAGCTAATATTTGTAGCCACGATATAAATCAATACCAAAATTAGGAATGCACAGCACACACCTAAGCTATACAACCATGTTAATTTTATTAATAAATAAGAATTTTATAAATTAATCAATAGTGTGGAGAACTTTCGGTACGTCCATCGTACTATAAAATTTAATAATAAATTAATTTTAAAATAGCAGAGAATTATGAAAACTGTGAGAACCATTAATATTTATTGCAGAGTCCTGAAAAACTCAATGGAGTCAACAAATTCGGATTTTGGACCAGCTGCTGATTATCGACAAGAAATGGCAATTTTTTACATCGTTTTTTTCATTGTTTTTCCATTCTTTTTTGTTAATATTTTTGTGGCCTTAATTATTATAACATTTCAAGAACAAGGAGAAAACGAACTCATTGATTTAGACTTAGATAAAAATCAAGTTAGTTTTTTTTTATTTCGTAAAATAATAATAAATTATATTTCACAATTTGTAACAATTTGATGCGGAAAACTTTTTTTTAAACCTTTCCTACGATTTATCGATTTATGATTTATACAGATTGTAATGATTTGGTTACACTACGAATGATTACAAATTCGTATTATTTGGTTGATTACATTAATTTTTCTTTACAAAGGTCGTGTTAACAAATCTTTTTTCCATTATCAGTGACTGTTGATTTTTCAAACAAAGAATTGTGGACTAATATCTGTTACTAAATCGGTATCAGTGGAGTACAACTACTTAGAGATGAAAGACCATTTTCAGTTTGAAATTTGTACATGAAATTTTTAAGGTTGTCTAAATTTTCTTGGTTGAGATATATCTCAAGCTATAATAGATTTAATATTTCTGGGATCACTCTTATTTATTTGTTAAATTAGTCAACCTGAACTTTGAATAAAAATTTTATACTAGGCAGCAAAAAGTTAATTTTAAGCTGAATTTAAAGAGAACATTGTTCAAATAACTTCTTTAAACACATGGATCAATTCAAATCTTTTTATGAAGAGAATTTCATGTTTCTTCTAATGACTACTTCTGATAACTCACTTTTACCGGTTTTCGACTTTGCTAGGCCTCACATTTCAATGAACTTCAAAAATTTTCCACAAAAAGAGAGATTTTATATTGTACTATTTCTGGTGGTTTAACTGGACTCTTATAACCTGCTGATACTTACTGGCTGATATCTTAAAAAGAAACCATTTCTTATGAATGGATAAACTTGCATGATAAAAAAACGAGCTCAAAGATTAATTTCTCCTCTTTTGAGACAATGGGGAAATATTCAATGGCTTAGAGAAATTTGGAATTTATAAAACCCGGGCTATTTTAAAAAAGTTTTAAACTAAGCTTTTTGGGTAATGATGCAATTTTGGGGGAAACGTCTCTTGAAAAAGTCATCATTCCTAACGATTTAATTGATAGAATTCAATGCTTAATTGTTAACTCTGAATCGGATTTTTCAAAATTAGAATATAAATAATATTATTAAAATATTTACGGTTAATAAATTCATATGAAATTTTACTTTTATAATGTTTTTATAATTAGTGGAATATCAAGAGTAACTACTTAAAAGGGATGGGGGTTTATTATTAAATTTCTCGAAAAACCGCCGGTGCCTATATTAAAGGAGGTAGAAAAATAAAATAATCTGTGTTGTAAAACGTATCAAAATTGTCAATTTTTTTGTTTTAGATATAACGTTGATATAATTATATTTTTTAATTATACTTTATTTTGAAATTCAAAACCTCCCTCCTATTTTAGAAACAATGTATTGATTTTTCAATTAATGAAAAGCCTCTTTGCCGATATATGCCTAAAGATAAAACAACGATAAAGTATCGAGTTTGGAGACTTGTGGTGTCCACTCCATTCGAATATTTTATCATGGTGATGATAGCTCTTAATACTCTAATTTTAATGATGAAGGTGAATACTTTTAATGATGAATACTTTTTATTGTATAAATATTGATTGCATTATTATTTTAATTTATTACTATAAATTATTACTATATATTATTTTTTTTCTTATTTTTATTTTAAACAACAAAAAAAGACTTATCCTTTTAATAAATTGTTACTTACATATAATAATTTTTGATTTTTCATGACTAAAGACTAATAGTAATAAAAAATAATTGTTTAATCATTAAAAGATTGATTGTAATGTTCTTTTAATTTTTACCCAGAAATTTTTCAAAGCATTTTATTATGTATATCAGTATTTTTCAAAAAGGGGGCGCAAGAAATTTCAAACTTACAGTAAAGTATTACTATTGAGACCAGCCATCACCGAAAAAGGACAAAGATTTTATGTTTTATGTCAGAATGTGCAAAATCATTGTTATTTTATAAATATATTTTAACTTTTTAGTGTTAAACAATGTTTTTATTAAAAAACATTACTTTGTTATTTTTATTTTAGTCCCTAGGATTCGCGAAAAATTTGAACTCTCAAAAAGGGTCTCAACACATAAAGTGTGAAGACCACTGGTGTATATTACATTACTTTGTTCATCAAATAAAAAATGTTCAACTTATTATCAATTATTTTTAATAGTTAAAAGTTTATAACAAGTCTTCATAATTTCTTTTTTTACATATCACGTTGGTGCAAAAATATAGGCCGTTTTTCAATTTATTTTTAAATTAATTATTATTTTATATTGACTAAGTTTCATTGTTTCAGTATTACCGAGAAGAGAAGAAGGCATCAAGTGCTGCAACCCATGATAGAGAACAGCAAGCCTATTTAAATTACTGCAATACCCTCATTTTTCTAAATTCCGCTTTTACAGTCATGTTTTCTATTGAATGTGTTTTGAAAATAATGGCGTTTGGACCAAAGGTTTCAGACGAATTGTTCATAATAATTCCAATGATAATGTTCTTAGAATTATTTCAGGGATCCGTGGAACATTTTTGATTTTATAACCGTGATAGGGTCTATAACTGATGTCTTGGTTTCAGAGCTTCAAGTATTTATTATCAGTTTGAGATTGGTTAATATGAGATTTTAATTAATAGGATTCATCTTTTCTCAGTTTGGGGTTTCTGAGATTGTTTAGGGCTGCCCGTCTAATTAAACTTCTTCGTCAGGGATACACCATACGAATTCTATTGTGGACATTTATCCAGTCTTTCAAAGCTTTGCCATATGTGTGTCTTCTAATAGCTATGTTGTTTTTTATTTATTCAATTATCGGAATGCAAGTGAGTTCTTTTGGTTTTTGTTTCAATGCTATTCGTTCACTTTATAAAGGTTGATTAGACCTAATATTCTATTTGAAGATCTTTAACTTTGACAAATAACATGAAGTCTTCAAATATAAATTAAAAAGAATTCACTAGCAAATAATTTATTTTGTTATTTGAAGATTTTTGTTTAATGAAGATTTTCAAAGATTGTCAATGCATTTTAAGACGTGAATAAGTTCAAAAGAAATCATTTTGATTACATAATTATATATTTCTTGCGGGATCATTACATAGAAAGTGCGTTCAACAATTATAAGAAAATGTAACATTTTGTGATATTTCAGCTAGTTTCTATTCTTAAGTTATAAAAATTGGTAAATATTTAAATCATACCCTTTCAAAATTAAAAATTGATAAATATTGTGGCATATTTAAAATTTTAAAGGAAAGCAAAAAATAAATGTTTTTTTTTAATATAGAAAAAGGTTAATTAAAAAATTAATAATTTTCGTGTATTATCAATTATTTTATTATTATTATTATTATTATTATTATTATTATTATTATTATTATTATTATTATTATCAATCATCAATGTTAGAATGTAAAAAAGAATCTCTACTAAAATAAATCAACAGTAAATAAATTAGAAAGTTTAATCTAAAGGGAAAAGGTATTTTGATATCAGTTTTCTTATATAAAGCTCTAATTGACGATGAAGATAAAAACAACATCAATAAAAATCATTCTCATCTCTACTCAATATTTTAATTAAAATGAATTTTATTATTATTATTATTATTATTATTATTATTATTATTATTATTATTATTATTATTATTTAATCAAATTATTTTTATCGATAATTTGAACCATTATCATTATCATTAATCTGGAATTCAAATTCTGTTGGAAAAGATGTGTGAATATAAATAGTTCCCAATTAATCTGAGTTTAAATAGAAGAGATCGTTAAGAATATCATTTCTGAAATGAGGTACTAATCCGTCATGTTTCATGTTTCTATGATTTAAAGAAGTAAAAAAATTCCGTATTTTTACAATGCGTTTCTATCGTATCTTTATTGATTGTAATATCAGGATCACTACAGTACTTTTTTTCTGTGGACTTGCTTTCTTTGTCAGTGTCATTTAATGTAGGACTCATTCTTATTGGTGGTGGCGACGATGAAGAGAATTGTATTGTCTCTGAACTTGATCTCTGTGAATAGTGTATGATTTACTTAATAAGAATCAAATTTATTAGGAGAATTAGAGGTAGATATGATTCTGCAATGTATTTATTAAGCAATAACAAGCAAAGGATAACTACATTTTGTCACAGTTCCACATTATCACAATGCGAGGTAATGTACTTATTTCACCGTTCCTCCAGTTTCTTAATCCTTTACTCAAATCGTAAAATCACTCTTTTCATGCCGCGGATTCCAGAAATTAAAATTAAATAATAAAAATATCCATTTAATGTTCTGCTCAAAAAACTCTGCCAATTGGATTTGCAGAAATATATTTTTTCTTTTTTCCTGCTTGTCAGCTAATGTCAGCGTATGATCTCGTTCTATTAATTATATGTCTCGGCCGCTCGTACTTTCTTTCTCAAGTCGTTTTTCTCTCTCTGGTTTGTTTCTCGCTTACCAGTTCGTGCATATTTTTTTTACCCAACATAATTTCTACCTAGTTTATACTTTTTTATTATTAATATGCATAAAGTTTAAACTTTCATTTTTACAACTATATAATATACTTTAATCTTTGTTTAATCTCATCAAGAAGTTATTTAATATATCAAACAATTCAAAAGTTAATTTAATAATAGTTATTTAGAAAAATTAGAATCCAAGTTGGCAGATTATAAGATGTACTTACTAAATGCTCTCATTATAAGTTCAAAACCCGAAAAATTGCTGCTAAAGCCTAAAAATCAAAGTGTTCCATGCTTGCCAAAGGAACTTTATCTCATAGCACTTGTAAATATTGACTTAGGCGGATTAAGAATGGAAATTTTGATGGAAAGAATCTAGATCATAGTGGTGTACCCCGTAACATGGAAACAGAGCGATTGAAAGCAGTACTGAATGAAAACTAGACACAAACTCAAAAAGAACATGTAGCTCAACTAGTAGTTGATCAGGCATTAGTTTTAGGACCATTACACAATACTGTAAAAATCATAAAACTTTGTAAATGAATATCACACCAGGTTTCCGAAATCAACATTGGTCAACTACTCAATATGTCTTTCTCTTGGTGCAAAGTATCAAAATGAGTTTTTGGTTGAAATTTATTACTGGTGACGAAAAGTGAATTCAATACGAGAAACTTGAACGTGAACATTTATGAGTTAGTCCTGGAAAGTCATGCAGTTACAAATATGTGGTGTTGTTAAGGCAGCTTTTGTCATGGATAATGTTCCATTTCACCGTTCTTCACTTGTTGACGAAAAAATACGAGAACTTTGGTATCGATGTATCTATCTACCACCTTACTCTCCCTTTCTAAACCAGATTGAGAACATGTTTGCAAACTGGAAAGGATTGGTTCAAAGATCAGCTCCTAAAATTGAATCTGATGTAATATAACTGTTGAAGAGATATCTCATTCTATTACAAGCAATGATTGTTTAGGTTTTTATAAAAATGATAAAATATCTGTCAAGATGTGCAAGAAAAGAAGTGATCATAGATTAAAAAATTTTCGCAATAAAAGTTGTTATTGTCTAAATTAAATGAAACTTTGTTTAAATTAGATGAAAAACCTGTACTATTTTTTCAAGTATTTAAAAACTTGATAAAAACATTTCAACAATTTTTTAATTTGTTGTTTTCTTTCCAAAAATCTTCACTTTTTTGGAACCTTTATTATTAAACTTATTGTCCTTTGAATGACTTTCTTTGAGAACTTATTCCATCTAGTTTTAAATTTCTCAAGTGTTTTTACTCTCCTTCATCTTTTCAAACTATCTGTTTCACCAGAATCCAATATCTTTCAATTGGGCACAGTTCCAGAACATTAGGTTAGTTCAGCTGTTTGGGCACAAAGTTCACATTATTGGAATCCATGGTATCTTTTTTCGAAAAATGATTGACCAGATTAGCAAATTGCTTGCTAGACTAATATTCTGGGGTCGAACTTCTCAAATGAAATATATTTACTTCTCACTGATTATGGATGACATCAGGTCTGGCAGTAATGGAAAAATCCATTTTCACATAGGTCTCCTAATTCGTATGAATACAATTTGAGGAATTACAAAGAAGTTTCTTATTCAATTTTCGTGCCCGAACGATTGATTTTATCTGGTGACCCAGACTTTGCTTTGAAATTTTTTGCTTTTTATGCCATTAAGTTGTTTTTCTTCTTAAATCTTTGTACCATTGATTGAGATCAACCAACTCTTTTTGATATCGTGTTGATATCGATTTATCATTATCTAAACCCATGATTACCTTGACAGCTTATTGCACGAGGCACCTTTTTGACAACCAGGTCGACCTTTATTTTCTAATGTTTTTTTTTGCTATGCATTTTCAAGATTTTGTTTGGTGTTCCTTGTACATACGTGCTACTTCTTTTCGCATTTTTCTTCTTCATATATCATATTTGATAAACAGATAAAAATGAATTCAACTTTAACAATAAAATGAATGACATGAGTCATACTTTTAATCGATATATAAATTAAGAAAATTGATTAAACCTTGATGAAGTTACAACCGTTGAAAAAACTAAAATACTTTTCAGTTCAGTCCTTAAAATATTATTAAATTGATGTCAACATTATATTTTATTGTTATATTTTTATTGGAAAAACTCTTAAAAATATATTGGTTAGGTATTTGGAAATATAAAGTTACAGAGTGACACCCAAATAAATCGCCATAATAATTTTCAAACTTTTTTTAGTGGTCTTCTTTTGCTCTTCCGGTAAATTTCTATTTTTCTCCTTTTATTATATTTTCATAACTGTTGGATTTAGGTGTGCAACAGGAGAATCCTGGCAAGAAATAATGCTTGCTTGCTGTTCTAATAAACCCTGTGAAAATAAAATGAGAGAAATGAAAGAACCAGAGTGTGGTTCTAATTTCTCTTACATTTACTTTGTATCATTTATTTTTTTTTGTTCTTTCCTTATGCTCAATTTATTCGTGGCTGTTATTATGGATAATTTTGATTATCTGACAAGGGATTCTTCCATATTGGGACCTCATCATTTAGATGAATACATTAGAGTTTGGGCTGAATATGATCCTGGAGCAACGTCAGTTGAATATAATCATACCCAAATGAATTTTTTTAATGTTACTCAAATTTAGGGGTAGAATACATCACACCGAAATGTATGAAATGCTTCGAAACATGGAACCACCAGTGGGATTTGGTAAAAAGTGCCCATATCGACTAGCTTTTAGGGTTTTATCAAAATTGATTTCAATAACAGTTTTGAAAAAGTTTTCTTCAGAAATTGATTCGCATGAATATGCCCGTCGATGATAATGGGACCGTTAATTTCACCACGACTCTTTTCGCACTCATCCGAGAATCGCTCAACATCAAAATGTCGACAGCAGAATATATGGACATAAAAGATATGGAATTGCGACAAACCATTTGTAAAATGTGGCCTGTTCAAGCGAAAAAGAAGCTGAACTTAATTGTTCCGCCAGATTCAGGTAAGATTGTTGCCATATTGACAGTTGTTTTTACCAGGACAATTGGAATAGATTTAGTATTTCACAAAATGACCGTTGGCAAAATTTACGCTGGATATTTAATAGTTGAAAATTGGCGTGCTTACAAAAATAGTCTTGAGCAAGGCCCCAGAACGGTAGGGATCTCTTGTTAATTTGTTTTTTGTTGTTTTAATTTCACCGTAAATAAAACATTCGGTCTGTGCTTGCCGTATTATTTGCCGTACAGATCTGTACTGTTTGTTTTTCGTTTCAGATTTGATTATTTCTATGCTTAATTGATTGATATTTAATGTCTATTTTAAACATATTGTCTAGTCTCCCGCTGTATCCATTACATCCGTGACTAAACCAGTTGTTAAAGAAGAGGTATTTATGACAATAGTAGTTTTTTCTCTCTCTTTGAATCATTCTTATTTCTGCAATTGTCAGAAACTACAATTTATCATTTTGTTGTTTTATGAAAAACACTTTCATCATATATATTTTTTTATATATTATTTATTTTACGATTTTTGCATTATGCTACGCTCATGATAATACAGTATATTTTGGCAATTTTTTATTTCCTCAATAATGTTTTATGTGAAATGTTTTTTTTTTGTTTTATTCAGCTGTATCATTGAACATATTTGTGGTAAACGGTTGATGTATATGGTAATGGTAGTGATTATTTTTATTCTAAAGCTTTCTTTTGAGGAGTGGGAAATTTTTTAATTTCATTAATTATCTTTTATATATAAAAATTCCAAAAAAAAAATATTGGGGAAAAGATTATTGAGATGAATGGTTCATTTTTTGTTTAGTATTTTTTCAGTAGAAAATCTTGAAAGATTTCCTAGAGAATATAACGAAACCGTTGTAATCAAAATGGGTTTGGTGGAAGATAATCGAGGAAAATATGTCAAAATACTTTCGTGAAATATAAAAATATAATGTGTAATGAGGCTTTAATTTATAAACATGAAGTATATTACTCTCAATGAGAAAATATTTGAAACGCATTTTGTAATTATAATATGAAAATGTCCGCTGTTGGTTTGTAGACAATAAAGATAAATGGCTTAAAATGGATTTATGAAATATTTATTTGTTGATTGATAATTTCGATGACTTGTTTTACAAAACAGTGAGACTAATTTTATATTTATTCATTCCCACATTCGTGATCATGTTTAAAAAACTGTAGAACTCCATGAATAGATCGAATAACAGACGTACAAGTTAATAAGCTGCTTTATATTTGTAAAATGTTAATAAATATTACCATTTATTATTATTATTATTATTATTATTATTATTATTATTATTATTATTATTATTATTATTATTATTTAATTAATGTTTGAATTATTTTATCAATAAATTAATTCAATTTTGACTAATCCAAAATCAATTATGAAAAATCAAATTTTATATAAAATACCTATAAATTATTTATTATTATTTATTATTATTTTATTATTATTATTTATTATCTCAAATCTATAGTCTGAATATCGCAGATTCGAATGTTCCAGTTCTCAAAATGAAATTTCTGTGTCGACTAATTATAATTGTTTTAATAGATGAATATAGTTAAAGTTATGAGGCAAACCTAAGAAAAAGAAAGAAATAAGATACATAGTAGTAAGGAAATCGTCTTATGTCCCATAACCTATTAATTCATGTGGAACTGGATATTAATTTTTTCATTTTATTATTGGAAAATAATGAACTAATATTAATAATAAGAGAATTTTGACTTTTATGAAGAATTTTAAATTTTAATAGGCTATGGATATTCAAGCTAAACGATGATTGTCGACTAACTTGTTTATCAAAGTTTCCCCTTAATAATTGAAAGCTGCAAAATCTCCTTCAGATATTCAGAAAGTATTAAAACAAAAATTATTGTCAATCTTAATCTTTCTTTAATGAAATTACATTTTTCCCTGAAGTGATTTCTTTATTTGTAAAATATTTTCTGAAAAATTACAAATATCTTTCAATGATGTCTTTTTAAACTTAATCTGGATTATTCTCATTTCATTGAAGTTGTTTTACTTTTTTATATTTTCAACGAAAGAGATTCTAAATAAAATCAATCAATATTTCATTTTAGTTACAATGTCTAGGTCCGATAATTAAAACAAAATTATCAACAGAATTTTTATTAATGTATAAAAACAAAACCAACAGACTTTCATTCATTATCGGTACATTTCATTTCTTATAATTAAAAATCCATTTCTAATTAAATTATTAATGACAAATTTGGTTTAATTATCTTTAATAAAACAATGTGAAGACCATTAATTTTGTTTTTTTATATTAATAATTTGAGATTTTATGAAAGCAAAATTTTAATATTTTGTTTGTTATTATTTTTGTATTTTTATGCTGCCAATCATTTATTTTAATACGCTTGAAAATTAGTGTTATATCAATAATTTAATACAATTCAAAAACCGATTTGCCAAAGATTCTTAGCAAGAAGCTTTTCATTTATTGTGTAATAACTCGTTGTGTATTTTAGCATTTTTTTGTTTAAATCGATTATTGAAAGAGTACAACTATCGATTTTTATTTGATTTTTCCATTATAATTTTATAGTTTCACGCTTCAAGTATTATTATAATGGTGGATATTTTCATTTTATTAGCTTGATTTAGCTTACGCGATAAAATTAATAAATAATAAATTTAAATATAAAAATTTTAGATATACCGGCTGTATCAAAACTGAGAAAATAAACTTTTCTGTCAATTTTGTACGAAAATATATTTTAATTAAATCTATAATTTTTTAAAAACTAAATAAAAGTAGGTTTTGTTTAAATGAATAACTAATGAAAGGAATTTTGAATTTATGTATGAATATAGATTTGAAAATTGATTTAATTCAATGTCATTATAACAATAGAAATTCCTTTAAAGCTACAATTAGGGAAATCAATCATCAGACTAATATAAATAAGGATCCATGTACATGTTTTGCATTGTCTAAATTTGTTAACATTTTGTCTATATACTTCATAGGCGGCGTTATTTGTTGATTGAATGTAAAACCGGTATTAAATTTTCAATTGCTAATATGGATGGTAAGACGTCCATTCGAAAGCTATCAAGGAAAATATTTCACCTGCCTCAGTTCAACGAGATTTTAAAAAAGCGAAGTTAAAACCTAAAAAATGCAACTACTTCTCGAGCTGAAACCAAACGACTATGATCAAAGAGCTAAATTTGATCTGTGGTTTTTGCAGAAACAATATTTTCTGAGACGTTTTTTGGAGTGATGAAGCGGACTTAAGGTACACTTAAGGCAAGGGTTTTCCATTACCAAAGATCGAAAAATCTACTTGAAATGGAAAAATGAATAAACGAGAAATGTTCCCGTTTTAATACCGAAGAGATGAAAACTGCAATATTGTCCTTACCACGAAAAATTGAGTTAATATTATCTGTTAAAGGAAATCATTTCGAGAACATAATATAGGGAAAACTAATGCATTTTATATACTGTGTATGTTATTTATCATTAATATTAGACTTTTTTGTCCAAGTTATTCCTCATTTACTTTTATAGTCGGTTTTGATATAACCGGCATATAAAACCACTTCTTTTCTTGCATTTATTTGAATTTGATATATCGATTTCCGTGTTTATATAATAATGATAATAATTATAAATAATTATTATGCTGATATCTGTAAAAATGTAACTATTTTTGTATAATAAATTTTTTACTTGGATTATTTTATGATTTTTCGTCAGACGTTTTCCTGAATCACGTTTTTATCAATTATTTTATCGAATTCATATATGCACGTTCACCTTATTACTTTTACAGACGTTTAGAATGTAGTTACAAAACTTTCTCCAACCATTTGTACTCTAATTTGTGCATGTAACAATCGCTTCCTCATATCAAATTATGTTTGTTTATTTCCTGTTTCAGAAGTCGGCTAACTTATTAGCGAAATTTTTCGACGCCTTTAAGACTAATGCAAACAAGTCAAACATGTCACTCGAGTCTCATCATGACAGAGACGAGGAAGGATTTAAGTAAAAATATTTTATATTTTATTAATTATATTGTGTCCCTTTTATGTGATGCTTAGTGAATTCTCACATTTCTTATAATTAAATACGAAGATAAATGACTGAGGCTAAGTCATTTTTGAAGATTGTGTGATGTACATTATTTCCAATTCACCTTTCGTTTTCTTTCTAGGTGAAAAATCTCAATGAGAAGTATTGATCACATTTAAGAATTTATATTGCATATAATTGTTTCCAAAAAATTCTTCTTAACCCATCTAAAACCAGTCACTTTTCAGGAACGAAATTACTAAATATAGAATTACCAATTATTGCATACCTTAACTTTTTTTAACTTCGAAAAAAAATTCTTGATTAATATATTCAGAGACATGTACAAGTGAAATCTTCTGTTATTATTATCATTCTGGTGTAATTTGATCAATAATAATAATAATTAAAACACTTGTCAGATTTATTGACTTTAAAAATTGTAAATAGAACATCAGAAACGGGATAAGTGAAACTGAATATAATTATTCCAATTCCTCTCAATTATCCAAATATTTCTAATATATTACTATATTCACTGTAATTTTGAACCCTGGAAGAAGTTAAAAGTAGTACAGTCATTTCTCTTGTACAAAAGTTTTTATTTTTGAGATTCTCACATTAGAAAAGTGATGCTCTACAAAGTTCTTCACAAATCAAATTCTTCGGACACCGCCAGAAATACCTATATAATATATCCAAATGCAGTGTCTGAAAGAAAACTTCGCTTTAAAGGAAATAATTTTGATCTTGGGAATCTACTAAAATTGGATCATCCTGAAGAACTGGAAAATAATGCTTTTGAGCCGAAGATGACATCTCAAGAGCTGGGACAAATTCTTGGCAACATCATGCAACAGTTTTAAGCCATTTGAAGTCTATTGGGATGTTTGGCTTCTTCGCCAACTATCTCAACATAAACTTTTGCATAGAATTACTATCTCGTCTTCATTACTTTTCAATCAATATTTTTGTCTCTTTTGGATTCTCTATGTCAATCAGAGCAACAGAGGTTTGGATAACTAAAGACCATCTTCCCCTAAGTACACCTAAATCTGGTTTACATCTGAAAAAAGTAAGGTTGTGTGTCTGATGGGACATACATGGGGTCATATAGTGTGAATTTTTAAATATTATCTAAACAGTTACTGCCAAAATATAGGCCATCAATTAGATCATTTGAGACAAGTATTGGTTAAGAAACGATCGGCACCGCTAAGTAGAAAAGTAATCATATTCCATGAAGACCAGACTCAATGTGGCCATGAGAAGATTAAAGAGTTTTATTGGGAACTCCTTCCACACCCAACATCCAGTCTTGATATTGCTTCATTAGACTTCCATTTATTTACATCGATGCAGCACTTCTTGAAAGGTATGGAAATCAAAGATAAGGGTTCTATCGAAAAGTCATTTGAATCAAAAAATGAGCAGTTCTTTAGAGATGATATTGAGTGTTTAACACAATTATGGAGAGGATCATTAATAATGATGGAAATTATTCTATTGAATAAACTTTAAAATATAACTTTCATTTGGATTTATAAATTATGAAAATAAATCGACGGAAACATTCCCACCAATCTAATATTATTATTTTTTTTATTTGTAGAAGTATTTTTTCAGTTAATGTAAGTCCCTTTTAATAAAAATATTTTAAATAATTTATTTAACAAAATTTTCAAATTTAATTTCAGCATTGATCATACATATGGAGAAGATTATGATACAAATAGAAGATATAGCTACCTTCGAAGAGGAAGTAAACCTCGTAGTAGCAAAGAAATGTATCATGATATTACACCAGTCCAGGTTAATTTTTATTTTCTTTCGATTATGAAATGGTATTTTTTTGAAAGGATTATTCATATGGACTGAGACCAGAACATGCTTCCGTTCAGGGAATGCCTGCTCCTAGAAAATTTGGAAATCAGTCACGAAATTCAACTTTTGCATTGAACGAATTGGAACACAAAGAAGAAGCATATACACCCCAGAGCCTGAATTCTACAACTTCTCCTATTAGTGTTGATATGGAAACTGAAAAAATTCAAAGACATTCCTCAGTTTTGCCTTCTAATGGTTCTAAATACCCTTATAATTTTGCCTCGGCTGTTAATACTATAGTGCACAAAGCCAATCAGATTGCAGAACAAGATCGAAGGGGTCGATTTTATGGTATTATAGATTATTTATTTTTTACTTATACTTATATTAAACACCGTTATTTAAATTATATTTTTTATTTTTAAATTTATTAAAATAATTTTAATTTCCAAAGCTTTTTTGATTACTAAAGCCTAAA
Source organism: Bipalium vagum (assembly GCA_037834085.1). NCBI lineage: Eukaryota > Metazoa > Platyhelminthes > Tricladida > Geoplanidae > Bipalium > Bipalium vagum. The sequence continues at coordinate 18,021 of JBBMKC010219353.1, forward strand.
TATTACATATCATTGCTAAGTCAAAAAATTTGAAACATTTTATACATGTATAAAATAAACAGATTTCGTTTTGAATTGTTAAAAACAGTGTATTTATTTTTGGAGGTGTCGTGAAATGTGAAATAATAAATAAAATCGATTTTAGGATTTATTGATTTTTACTGAAAATAGAGAATTCATAACGTTTTTGAAGAAAATGATTTTTAACATGTAATGACGAGAAATAAATTATAATTTTAAACATTTAGCAACCGTTGATTGGTGCAATATTATAGAACTTCTAAGAACAGTAAAATCAAAAAATAATTATAATTTTATTATTATAATTACTTAATTTTTTGATTTTGTTAATATTATGATGTTGATAGAATAAAAAAAAGTATACACATTACTGTGTTAAAAAGTTTCGAAAAATTATTTAAATATTCAATTTATGGTATCTCTTCTAAGTAATTCTCCTTCAACGTAACACATTTATGCTACCGTTCTTTTGATTTATCGAAACATCTTTTATATTATATTTTCGGAATAGTCTACATGACCCGTATAGAATTTTCTTGAATCTGTTCTATTGACTCAAAACCATGACCACAAACTGATGATATCAGCCAATCGAAAAGTTAGAAGTCACAAGGTGCACATATCAGATGAATATGTGCTTGAAGAATGATCTTGGTTTGATATTTTTTTCAAAAATTCAAGAATAATACAACGAAAATCACAATAATGGCCAACATAATCTTGATTCTAGAATGGCGTTGGCCAGCTCTTTAGTTTCGGTTTATTTTTGCACACCATTCACTTACCTGTCGATTTGTTTTTGCATGGTATTGATATACCAATGTCTCATCACTGATAATAATATTTTCCAACAAATAATCGTCCATGGAAAAAATTTCTTAGTCTTGAATGTGCGAATTGTGCAAAAATTAATAGAAAGAAATCGATAACTAATGTGTTTCAATTTTCCTATTTTATCTATTGGCAAGATCAAATTGATATTCCACTTTGTTCAGATATCTCACTGATTGTAATCTGACCATCGTTTTGCACTAGATTCCTTATTTTTTCAATTTATCCGTCTTCTGTTAATGTCAAAGGTCTTCTCGGTCATCTGTAACGGATTTTCTGCCTTTTTAAAGAGTACCAATGATAAATCCAGTGTTTTGGACAGAGATTGATCACGGAAACATCTCTGCATCATTTCCCGTGTTCAACACTAAATATTGTTCCACTGACAAAATTTAACACAAATCTGTTGATCTTCAAACTTTGAAGAATGACTAGTTGATTTTATAAGACAGCTTAAACAAAGATAACTCGTTAAAAAAAAGATTAATAACGTAAAACTTTGGATTTATATTAATGAAAGTTTAATAAATCTATCCAAAAAAAGAATTTTTTGATATTCTATTGTGGTAATTTTTAAATGAGACTTTCTCGGAACTTTTTGAACACAGTATTATGCAACAACTCTTATGAAATATCAGTTTATCAAAGATTAGACTTGGAATTTACTTTGAAGATTACAAGCACGGCTTCTATGATAATATTCTTCTGATATTCTAATAATAATATTATTATTATTTCAGCGAGAGATTATCATTGGCGGTTACATAAAAATTAATAAATCAATAATAACAATTTTGATGAAATTTAATTAAAAATTTTAAATTAAATTAACTATGAGAAACATTTATGTCGACCTATTAAATTTTTTGGAAATCATTTATTATTCTTTTGAAAATATTTTTTTTTATTTTTTGAAATAATTACTATTTTTAAAATGGTGAATATTTCATATTTTGCTATTTTTTTTAACTTTATTATCATTAATATCCGTTTTATAATATCACCCTTGAAATGTGAGCTTGAAAAATGTTTTGATGTTAAATCACCTTTTCATGTTTATTGTTTTAGTGTTTGCATGAGAGTAATGAGAGTATTTTTTAATGATTTAATATGATTTAGAAGACGAGTCAGAAGAGGATGGTAATGAAAGTTAGTCATTAGATAGATGCTTTTCCTTTTCGTTTGGTTTTGTTTGATAATTGGCCAATAACATTTACTTTTAATGACAGAAAAAATTTTCTGTTTTATTGTTTCGTAGATAGAAAATGTATAGTTTCAGTTATCAAAACAGAAATTTTATAAAGCTACTTTCAAAAATTTTTACGATTTATTTTTATGAAATTTCGTAATCAATATTTATGCTTAACACGACATTGTGGAAATTTTTAGATAAATCTGAATTTTCGTTTTCTGTCATTAACTTTCACTTCATTTAAACAAATGGGTACGAATTTGAATCATTTTCTCTGATAAAGGAAGAGCTTAAAATATAGCAATTAAAACAATATAATTGCTGGTGCTTGATTTATCTATCAATATAGAACGAATTTTTGTTGAAAAGTTTGTTTTATTCATTATAGCTTTTGTTGAAATAATCTTTCGTTTTCGGATTCCTTATTCACCTTTGCTTGTATTGCATACGGAATACCTTTCCAATGGCAATTCCAATACTGTCCTGTTTCAATATTGGTTTTATATTAAATTAAGGGTTTGCGTGATTTATTTGAGAAAAAAATCTTTTCTTATTGCTGTTAAACCTTTTGATTCATGATATACCTTTCATTTTTAGCATGCAGCAATTATTATCCAAGATTTGATTTTTTTGTTTTAACTGACTAATTTTAGAATTATAATAGTCTTAATTTAAATTCATTTATTATTATTTATAAATGCAATGCAAATTATTTTTTCACTTAACTGAAAAAAATACGAAAAGAGCTAAATAATATGATTTAGAATTCATTATTTTATTTTATATTTAATTTAGAATATATATGGAAATATTTCTAACACATTTATATCAGATTTTGTTCAATATATTTACGGATTATGTTTTTATAAATCTTAAGAAACATCAATTTTCATTATATAAATTTTATTTGTTCCTTTTTGTTTTATTATTGTATAGATTAGTCAATTTTTCTTACTTGTCTTCACCATGATTGTCATTTTATGATTATGTTTTAAAGATATTTATTGAATAATTTATTAGGTAAGTCAAATGTAAAATATCATTATTCTGATGATTCCGATGACAAGTCAAGCGATATGTACCATCCCAACCGTTCTGAAAGATTATATCATATCAAACCATTGGAAAAATCAAATTATGATGGTTATTTAAATTTAACTCATTCAGGTAGAACAACGAGTTTAAAAGTTAAGTCTCGTTCTCCTTCCCCGATTATTGAGAAAAAAGCAATTCCCACTACTTTTAAGGAGCGCACCGAAATGCCCACTAAGTATTATGGTTTTTCTAATTTTGAAGAGAGATCAAGATCTCCTAGTTTAATAAACTTTTCAATTTGCAGTCCAATAATTGAACGGAAACCAAATAATTTTCACCTTGAACAACTTGAAGATACTAGGATGAAATTGCCGCGGGTACTTCCCAGTCCAACTGCTTCAAAACCAGTGTCTACCGATATAAGTGATATTAATTTTCCGAGGCTCAATAAATCTCCCACCCACTCTCCCACCTCATCAAAATTCCATGCCATACCTCCACCATCTGTTGACCCGCCCGATGATTTGTTTTCTCCCCACGTAACTGACCAAGACTCTCCGCATAGAATGCAGACTTTCAATTATTATGTACCACCACTGTCTCCAGTATTGTATGATATGGAAGAAACAGATGATACAGCACTTTTCGATTCGATTCCACTCAACGACATGGATTGTTATAACAACCTAAATCGAAATCTTATTAGAAACACTTCCCTGCAATCCTTTAGAGATTATTCGTCTTACTCAAACAACTTCAGTCCATATTTCTTCTCCCCTCAGCCGCCGAGTCACAGTATGGGAAATATGCCAAATGAAAACTCGTACCTGATTTCTCAGAATGAGGTGTGGAATTTTCCCCAACGATCTGATTATGCAGAATTCAACCCAAACGTCTGTTCGCCAATTTCACCTTCACCACCTCGGACTACAGAACATTCCTTGGCATTGTCGACCACCGATAACTCGACATCCATTACTCTCCTTGTATCAGATCATCTTCCTTTGATTTCGATGAGAAACACCGTCAGTCAGTCGTCGAGATACGTCCAAAACAGAGTGCGGAGAAATCTACAATACGACGATGAGGAAGATGATGAAGAATGGTGCTGACAAATTGTACGTATCTTATTTCTTAACTTGTTATAATTATTATTGCTATTATTATTACTACTACTTCTAACACCATAACTATTGCTATTATACTATCTCGAAATGTTACTCATGAATTAATGGAATGCTTTTGTAAATTATACTCAGATTTATCCTAGAATATTTGTGTGTTTTGAGAATAGAAAACGAAAATATTAATTTCCTTTGTATTTTAGTTCATTTTCTTAAAGATAAATAATAAAAAATTTGAGATTTCTTAACAGTGGAATTTTTGTTTGATTATTTTCTTAAAAGCACCTTATTATTATTATTATTATTATTATTATTATTATTATTATTATTATTATTATTATTATTATTATTATTATTA
>JBBMKC010219354.1:0-12360 GCA_037834085.1 Bipalium vagum
TATTATTATTATTATTATTATTATTATTATTATTATTATTATTATTATTATTATTATTATTATTATTATATTAAATGTAGAACTATACTTAGCTTATCTTAGAAAGTAAATAACGTCAATGATAATAAATGAAAATATTAGAATTTAAAATTAATATATAAAAAGCCACAGAATTTGATCAAAAATTCCATTAAGAAGAAAATGAAGATTCTATTAATAGAGATTAAGGTTTAATGTCTATTTTTTTATCAAAATAATAAATAATTATTTTACACTGGTGGAAATATTTTGATGTGTGTAATGATAAAAAATAGTTGACTATATTCACAGGTAAACGTTTTTTATTTTAAAGGTTGTTCTCATTACACCTCATTTATTATATTTATTATTAATCATTAATTTTCCTAATCAATAATTATATTCTAAATCAATAATTATAGTTTATTAAATTAAAAATATTTTTCTTTAAGTGAATAAATTATTAACCTCGGCAGATTATGAAATAAGAATTACAATAAAGTATACTTTAACTTTTATGTCACTTGATATTAATTAAATAATTTTTACGATTTTAAAAATTTAATAAATAAATAAATAATATAAACTTTTAATTTGTGATATATTCCAATTTATCAATTTTATAAATAAAATAAATATTATATATTTATATCATTATAATTATATCATTTATTTTCCATAAAACATTTTTTGATAAATTTGATAAATTTTACAGAGAATGTCCTTTTGATAATTGTCTGATTTAATGTTTGTGTTTGTTTGAATGAACCATGTAATTTAAATCTCCATAGAGGAACAGAAACATAATACAAGCTATGACAAATGATATTTTCGATAGTCTTTAGTATGCATAGAACAAAATTGATGAAGCTACCAACATTAATTACAATACGCTTAGTAATCTAATCAATTTAACTGAAAAACGCTTTCCACTTGAAAATGCTTGTGCCATTTCTTTTTCATTTGAGCGTTAAAAGAGCGAATAAAATAAAATGTGAAGCAATTGTCGATGTGAAAATCTTAAAATTTTCGTATCATAATAGAAATAGTATTGCTCCTTAAAAATTATGATTTAGGATTTTCTCATTGATTTAAGCATAGGATCAACGGTTATCAAATTTGACAGTGTTGTCGCAACACAATTTCAAAAAAGTAGCCAATGAAATTGGACTGGAAACCAAGTATATAAACAGAAAGTTTTCAAGTACAAATCACCACAAAATAATCAGACAACGTTTATTTTGCTTCTCAGATTTATCTTAATTATGTAAAAATATTTAATTTAATTGAAAGTTTTGCTGATTTCAAAGGTTGACAATAATCTCGCTTACAAAATTCATTTTTATAATCATTCTTCTTAAATGGTAATAAATCGCAAATCTATAGTAAAAATTGGAACATTAAACGCTTGTCAATTCTAACATTCTTAATTATAATTTTTTACACATCTATTGCGCTAAAACAATAAAAGTTTATAATAATAATAATAATTGTTTGTTTTAACTGTACTGGTTTAACAGCTAGAATACTTTTTACCAAGTGTACATAGAGAGATAGATATGTTTTGGAGACATTGTTTGTACTCATGTTATTATCCTAAAAATTTATTTATTTTTCATTAAAAAATTATAAAAATATTCTTATATCTATTTTGTTTCAGTTATTGTTTCATTTATTGTTTTATTATTTTTGAATTTTATTAAAATTTCAAGACCCCCTAAAGATTGATTGATCAAATTTTTTAAAATACTTTGACTAACAACGGTTGGTGAAATTATACTGAAAAGAACAAATGAAAAAAAACACAATTTGTTAATGTGACAAAAAATTAAGAAAATAAAAATAGAAACATTTATTGATTGAGAAAAAACAATTTAAAATCAATAAATATATATTTTTATTTTTAGGAAATCAGAGTTTTAAGTTAATTTAAATATTACATTTTTGAAATGAAGATATATTAAATTACATAATTTTTCACTAAATTATTTCATCACTAATTAAAACAATTAATTTTAATCAGTCAAAAATCAAGTTCAATGATACTTTAGAAAAGTAGGACAGAATGTAATTTGTTATCTTCAGATCACTAGAAAAATCAGAAATTTGTATAAGAATTAACTGATGTATTTTTACAATTAATAATAATAATAATAATAATAATAATAATAATAATAATAATATTGTTATTATTATTATATATTATGATTAGTAAATAAGACAGGTCATGTAAAAATTAGGTATCAGATTTTAAAGTGTAATATTGTTAAATATACTTAAGATAGAACTGTAGGTTTTGACAATGAAAGAAATTTATCAAAAAAATTTTTTTTTCGACAAAACATCCATTCACATCAATACAATGTTGCCTCTACTTTGATTGCATTGTTAGATCTGTTAGATTCTTTGGTTTAATTGTATTAATTGAGCTTTTGTCAAATAACGAAATCCATTGAGTAAAAGATCTTGTGATCTCGCAGAACAGTGGAATGATCCTGATTTCACAATCCACTATACGTAAAATATGCTGTTAGACATACATGTATTTATAACTTCACTATTGAAAAATTAATTTTTGATCTTGTTGTCCACTTATACAGATTTAAACTTTCTTAAATGTCGTCTTATTGGTGTTGCTGAATTCATCTAAGTCCTCACCAATTCAATTTCATCTCGTCCTTCACTTGACAATCTGTGATTATATTAACTTATTAAAACAATGAAATTCTTAGGTACAATCTCAAAAATTCAATTTTTTTATAAAATAAAATTAGTTCCTAAATCCTTTAGTTAATCCTTACGCGCCCTGTATAATTATCATTTTCAAGAAATTTCGTAACTTTTTTAATGAAAAGAATTGTTATTCTGTACCTTTATAAATTATCATTTAATCTTAATGAATATATATTACCGTGAGTATTGTTACATTGAATTTGATTTTGAAAATCTTTCAATATTGAGACCTGTCTCATTAATTAATATAATCAAGTGATACTTCTTCGTAGGTTGATATTATCAGCCTTTTGAGTATTTGATTTTTATTAATCATTATATTATCAAAGGTCGTTGCCAATTACTTTGGCAAAGAAGAGAAATACAAGTCTGTCAAAAATCAGAAAATAGACTGGGTTAATGATGATAACGCCCCTCCGCCCGATAGACCGATCTGTGGATACAATGGAAAGAACTGTCCAACAAGAGGTAAGAGTTGTGGGTCTTTTGACAAGTTTCGTAAAAGTCAAATTTACAATTTTTAATTTTTTTAATATTTAAAATTAATGGCGAAAAGAACGAATTTGTAGATAAGTTATCAGTAGAATTCGTCTGGTAAAGTTTCTATCAGTAAATATTGTCATTCTAATCTGAAAATTAAAATTATCTTACCTAATGGATTCCATTATGTGAAGTAATAAAAGTAAATATTTCGGTAAATATTTAAAGGAAAACTCAAGCCGGCAAATATTTATTGTTTTTCTCCAATAAAAATATTTGAAATTACTGTCATTGTGATTTCAGATTTGCTTCGGTGTTTAAATTTAATGAAATTAAATAAAATAAAAATTAGACCTTAAAATAGATGATATTTTAAAAATAAAATATATTACAATATAAAATGGTAAAAATAATTTATATATTTCCGATTGTCCAAAAAGTTCGTTCCGTATTTTAATTAGAAATTAAAAAGTAAGACAATTCAATTTTAAATACATTTATTAAAATACATATGTTCCATTTTGTTCCACAACTCTTTTTCATCTATCAGGCAAGTTGAATATTCCATCCTTCCAGAATTTCTAAGATTTTTCATCGAAACATTATCTAAATGATATCGTCCAAGGAGATGAAGATTTTTCCATTTAGTGAATTTTTCAATGACCTGAATAAAAGGAAATAGGTGAGTGCAAGGTCTGGTAAATAAGGCGGATGGGGTAACATTTTCCAACCCAGCTCCAAACACTTTCAAAATTCACTTAATAGAAAAAACTTTATCTACTTGTTCGATTTCAAAAGTCACTTGGATAATTTTTTCGATGAAAAATCTTAGAAATTCTGAAAGGATGGAATATTCAAAATGCAAAAAGGTTGTGGAAAAAAATGGAACATGTGTATTTTAATAAATGTATTTAAAATTGCATTGTCTTACTTCTTAATTTTTAATTAAAATTCGGAAAGATCTTTTTAGACAACCCAATATATATATATATGGTTCTTATAATCGTTAGACTAGAAGAACAGTGGATTATCTGGTTCAAAAATTTGAGTCAACATAATCGCTTATGAATGTTACGAATCTAATAAGACAAAGAAATGTGAGCAAACAAAATTAACGGACAAAACTTATTTTTAACAAAAAGTTACTATTCAATATTTATTGATTTGTATAAGTATGTAATTTTATTTATAGATAATTTGTTTAAATACATAATTATAAATTATATAATTATATAAATATAATTATAAAAAAAATTTAAAAATTAAAAGTTGTATAAGATAAAATTGTTAAAAATTTCGCTATTTTCGGATATTTATTGTTAATGAAACCAATTATTTTGACTATTAATTATCTATAATTTACTAACTTCATTAACTTATTTTATTAATTATTTGTACTTGAATAATTACCATTAAGTAAAATAAAAACAACACAGCATATGTTTTTCTTATTATTTATAATAGAAAAAAGAAATATTTCTTATATTTCCATTCTAAAAACGGGATTTTTTTATAACATCTTAAAAATAATTACATAATAATATTTTTATTTCATAAATATCTGAAAAATTAACAAAATGATATTGTACGTATTCAGTGATTTATAAAGTTCAAATGATATTAAATATCTGTGCCAAGCTAATTCAGAGGAATTAAGTTGGTCCATTTTTGCAACGAAAAATGAAACCTTATGATAAAAGTAATCACACCATAATAGTAATGAAAACTGTACCAGTGATTTTTTGTGGATATAATGACATCTTTTGCAATACTTCTGGATTTGATGTCGACCAAATCCTACAATTTTGCTTATTCACAAAGCTATTGAGCCAAAAATGAAAAATAAGTGGCATTTTCAAGTTTTTCCAAATATCAATTTGAGAATTTTCATCTCAAAAACGGTCATTCAGCTTTAGTTTTCTTGAATTAAGTTGATCTTATATGGATATAAGCCTAGGTTCTCGTGCGAAATCCGCAACAATGAATTTTTGAAAACACCCAACTTTGTCGCACATTTCTTTGCCTAATTGGAGACGTAATATTCATCAGAGATTATGTTGACTCAAACATTTGCACCAGACTTTCCACTGTTCTTCTAGTCGGATGATTAAAATCGATTTTAATACGTGTTTAGTTTCTACAACTGAACGGGTACTTTGGTAATAAATTTGATTTGCTTGCAATGGTTGTTCATTTGTCAATTGATCCATATTTAAAATGGAAAAATATTAATAAATGTAAAAACTGATATTTAAAACAAATGGAACTAAATATAAAGTTCATATTCAAAATAGAAAATGCATCGACCCTAATGAAACACCATTTATATATTTTTTCGATTGAATATAAATGATTTTTGTGACTCTATATCTGCAACGGCAAGTTCTAGAGTAGTTCTCAGTTCTCTTCTAGGTCATCATCATCTGCCCTGTGAGATTTAAAAATAGAAATAATTATACTTGTTTTTTAATATACTTTTTTCCTGAACTACAAAAGGCAGAAGGAACACTTCAAAATTTTAGGAGCTCTTTAAATATAGAAGATCAAGATTGATACTAAAATAAAAGTAAAAGGTTATAATTCTGATAGACAAGTTTAATGTCAATTGGAAATAATAAGCTGCTTTTTCAAATGTAATCCAGTCAGACAAAAGGTTATTTGTACAGAATATTGTTGAAAAACGATTTCATAAAATGAAATGATATATGGAAAAAATAAATTCCCCGTGAAAAACGGAAAATCAATTCAAAGAGGTTAATTATCAAGAGAATCCCATTATTTTACAAATTTTAATTTCTCTTAAATAATTTCCCAAGTAAAAGGCTCGAAAAAAATTGGCAATCATTTTGATTTATTTTCCTTTTGTGGAGACATCAAAAAACATAATTGACAGCTTAATTGAGATTGACCACTAAAGGGAAAACTGTGAAGAAAGAGTTTTCCCTTTGGAAATATTATGAAAAGGAAAAGTTTACGGGAAATCGTTGAGACTTTCAAAGATTGAGAAATTGATTTTCATGTCTGCCTGCCTCGGGAGATTTTGAGGATTCGAGGTAGACTTTGCTCTTGTTATTTAATTTTCCGTGAATTTCATCACAATTTCATGTTTATGATTAACAAAAGACGAGAGGAATTTGACGATTTAGATGTAAAATTGGTTAATTAGTAGAAATATCTGAGAAAAATGATTATTTTTCATAGAGATGAAATAGAAAGGAAATGAGAGAACTTGTTGGATCTATCGAAATACACTCACGAATGGTTAGACAAAATTGAGCAAAAAGTATTGCCCTTACCCATTGTAGTATAATTCATAACTATTTCTGATTTAACATATTAGGTGCACAATTTGAGAAGGTGCCTATTTTTAAAAATATTACATATCAAACGATTGATAAAGTAAATATATATTTCTACTACATATAACTACAAATTATTCTGTGAGATAATCTCCATTATTGTCTATGCATTTTAACCACTTTTCAAGTAGCTTGCGAATACCTGTCCTGAAAAATGATAGCGATTTTGATTCAATTTAATTTGAGATCGATGTTTGACATCTTCAATCTTTTTGAATTGAGAATCGACCAAATGATGTTAAAGAGACCTGAATACATAATAATCTAACGGCGCCAATTCGTTGAAAAAACCGCATATAGCAGAACTTCCAAGTCTAAAAACGTTAGGTGGTCCACTTCTTATATAATTGGAATAAATATGCATATTTCTAGTTGGCAGAAGTATCAGGATTCCGAATTAATATTTTCTTTGAAATGGTATACCGACTTTTAAGTTATTCTCTAAATCTGTGCTATTATTTTACACCGTTATAATACCATATTCTTTTCTGATCCTTAACTATTTCGACAATACATCTCTAAAGTATATATGCTAGCAAAATAATCTGAAACATTGAACCACTTGTGCAGTAATATGTACGATCTTCTAAGATCTGAATATTCATAATGAGTATAATGACAGCAATAAAAGTCCTTGTTGATGAATCTCTTCCCATAAAAGATGAATAAAGAAAGTTTCAATTTATTAAATACACATATGACATTTGGAGTAAATATATATTTGCATTTTAATGACAGACATGTAAGCTACGTATAATTCGCAGTAATAATTTTAAGTAAGACAGGGGAACACGTGTACATTCTGTTTCATAAAAATATAAAAAAAAATACATGGAAAAAATATCCGTTTTGAAAATCGGATTTTACAAAGAAAAAAATGTGTCGTAGGCCCTGAGGATTTCTTTTGAGTATATCATGTTTCATAATTTGACTAATAATAATAATTAATAATAAATATTAATAATAAATATTAATAATAAATATTAATAATAAATATTAATAATAAATAATAATAAAAATAATAATAATAATAATAATAATAATAATAATAATAATAATAATAATAATAATTGTTTAAATATTCAATTAAACTGAATTATTATTAATTATTACCTTTACTTTAAGTTTAATTTAATTTCTTCAAATGATTTATTCAATAATTTTTCCAATAATGATTATTGTTTGCTCTCTGCTATCACATTTCTTGAGGCTGTAAATAATAAAGTGTAAACAATCGACTTCAGCCATAAATCCCCATTAATGATAAAGGTCTGCATGGGAAGAGTCGTTTAATTGTTTTATTTGATTTAGTGTGAGAGAAACGCTTCACATCTTTCTTCAACGAAGGAGCATTTACATAAAAGCTCCATCTGCTCACGTCCATGGGATTGACGTACCGAAAAATTAAATAATCGGTTGAATGATTTATGGACAGTTTGATTTATAAGACGGATTCCTTCGACCAATACTGATGAAAAATAATTAAATTAATTATAATCTTGTATTTTTTTCATTTTTTATCGTTTAATTACTCGGCGCCATTAAAGGATTTTATCTAAAATATTTTATTCATAAACCTATTTTAATCAAAAACTTAATCATAATAAATCAATTAAAATTACCAATATATATTTGAATTTTTTTTTTATTTTTGAAATTATATTTTTTCACTCTTTATTTGATTTTCATATTTAATTATTCAATATTTTTGAATCAATAAATTAATTAAAAATGGATACAAATACTTTACAAATGTCTATATTTATTTGCATCAAAATATTAAAAATTAAGTCAATTTTCAAAAATAATCTATTATTGATAATTTAATAAATTTCGTGTTGATAATGAGAGTGAATATATTAGTAAAAATCAATGGAATATAAAAATTAATAGTGAAACAGATTGATATTTATAACGTATTTATAACAAAAACATTTTTAGTATTTATTGACTTCTATAAGTGTATATTTATTTATAGATAAGTTGTTTAAATAAACAATATTTCAGCCCACGTTTCAATTTATAAGATATCCGATAAATCAAATATAAATTCGCATCTGTTACGAGAACAGATACGCCTTCTATTGTTTTATGATTACAAACCAGGTTTAAATTCTGGTCAATCCCTAGACAGAATAAGTAAAGCTTTTGGTAATGAAATTATTTCTCGGTCTAAGGCATATGAATAGTTTTCAAAAGTAATTTTCAATAAAAGGTTAAGGATGAGTGTCATTTTTATTTTTAATTTCTTTCAATTTATGAGAAAGGATTTTAAACATATTGATTTTTTATTGAATTTTTACTCTGGTGTTAATATATCTTTTTTCAAATAAAACTTGCGACCATTTATCTTAATTTTGTTTTTATCATTCAATCTTTTAATTATTTATTTATGATTCAATAAATTTTTACAATAGAATTATAACTGTTCAACAGATTCGAGAAAAAGATAACAAATGGTTGCAGACAATAACATCAATTAAGTAAATTAAAATACAGAAAATAATTAAAATTTATAAATAACCATTTTTAAAAAATATTCCCGATTTCCCATTTGGGAAAGAAGTCTTTTTCTCAATAATATTTTTGTAAAACAATAAAAACATTGAATAATTTTCTGAAAAAATATTTTTTCTACACAAATTTCTTTAGTACTGAAAATAACAACAATAAATATGTAAATATAAATCAGTTGTGTTTTCTCCCTTCAAAATATTATATTTCCCAACATTCATTTGTCATTTGATATTTAATATTTTGAAGAAATTAATTTTTAATAATTTACATTTTAATTTTCCTCTCACTCATATGAGTTCTAAATATGAAAATTATTTAACATTTTTAAAAAATTACTTAAAATATTTAAAAAATTAAATTAAAATTTTCAAAAAAAATTAAAATTTAATTTAATTTTTAAATTTTTTTTTAATTTTACATTTAAAATTTTTTGTTTATTGAATTGAGATTATTTACTTTTAAAAATTATTTTTAATTAACACATTATGAAACATTTTCATTAGAAATTAATTTTTCCTACAGTCTGAGGTGTGTTGTTTTGTTTTAACAAATAAAAGTAAACATCAATGAAAAAAATTTAAGGTAATCTCAAATTATCGGAAACATTTATGTGAACGATGCTTCAAAAACCTCATCACAAAATCCTCTCATGTGAAGCCAGTCAGAATTGGGATTTTACATTATAATTTGAAAAATTATATAGAAAAAAACAGAAAAAGAATTAAAATTAAAATATGGTAACATAAAAATTATAATGTTCATGAAATTAATTTATAATTTTGTTTATTTATTTTATACATAGATTTATATTAAAAAAAGATATAATTATTTTATCACACTTTTCAATAATTTCTTCAGACTTGGGAGCTGGGACAATTGCATTAATTACGATGACAATCATTCTCGCAGTGGCAATTTGCGGAGGGATTTATATATACAAGTTTTTATAAATTATTATTTCTCTCACTATATAATGAAATATTATTTATTTATCTAAATATTTAAGTCAGAATTGTTATTCTCGCAACCCAATAATTATTATATTTGTAAATTTATAATGTGATAATTTAATATTATATAATTTAATGTTAATTAATTAAAAAAATAATTAATTTATTAATTAAAATAAAAAACTTTTTCAAAACAATAAATCGACTCATAATAAATCATTGTTTTAATTTTAATATATATAAAATGATAATTATTTCTAAATAAGCTCATCCAATTAAAAGGTCTGTCGAATATTTTAAATTAATAAATAATTTTTTTATTTTAAAATTTTTTCGTCTTCAAATATTTTTAGATTACAATAATCATGCTTTATAGTTATCAAAATGACGGTTTGGTAATAAAACTTTAATTTTAATAAGTCTATTGAATAATCGAAATATTTTCAAGGTCATGCGATTTCTTTAATCACTTGATAACATATTTTTAATAAAACATTTTAGTTTTAAATTTAATCTCAAAAGGACATGTATAGATTACCATAGAACAACAAGTGATGGGTATCTTTATGGTCAGTAAATCAATTGTATGTTGTTTAATTTCACGCAGGCAGACGACCAGAAAAGCATATCGCAGAATATGCAGTTTTGGTGATATTGTTATTAGTAAAAATAAATGCAGGAGATAATTTCAGCGTTAGAAATGTCTGACAGATGATTAAAACGGGCGGAGTCCTCAAAAGATAAACAATTATGACTTAAAGTAATTCATTGAAACAAATCCTCGACAAACTAATAGAGAATTTACTTAGAGATTCAAATACAGCAACATGATGAAAGCAAAAAGATCCCATATAAACTTAATATTGAAAACATGGCAGTACGTGTTAGTGTGAGTCAAATTATAATGCGCAACTTGAAGGCTCGTTAATGTAACACTCTAACTGTTAAAATTGATAAATAGAATAATAGTGACACAATTTATGATTTCCCGTTCTTCAGTAATCATAAGTTGTAACACTAGTTTCATTAGACTTGTAAATAAAATAATGGTATTAAAATATCAATAAAAATTTAAATTATTTTAAAATACCAAAACACGGAACAATAATAATTAATGTCAAGAATTAATTTTTCTTTTTTCAGTTTATTGATCATTGTAAAATATGATTTTCATAAGCAATACATGATCTATTACAGAAGTTGTGATGGTTACTAAAATCTCATATTTTAGTCAATTTCAGTAAATTAATTATTACTGTGGACTATCTTGCAAAAAACCTTATATTTTTAACTTAACATTTGATTGCACCTATCTAGAATTTTTAAAAAAAATAAGAAAACAAACCATGTAAATTATCATAAAAAAACAAACTGTACACATGGCATAAATAAAATAAAGTTTATTCAAATCCATTAAATTCCTCCTTGGTTGATCCACTAAATGAATCTATTTCAAATTCTACGGAAATTTCAATATCTTTGAGTGCTGATAAAATGCGAGCTTTATGAAAACCGCCTTTGATGCAGTCAACTGTCACCTCTTTCCATGAGTCAAAAATCCATTGGCAAATCTCACTATATGAATTTCTTTTCATTGGTTCTCGTTTTTTGAAATGAATGAGGTTCATTTGGCATCCATCTACTCCACCTTTCACTTTAATTAGTAAATTTAAATTTACATTAGTAAAATGTAAAATAATTATTTCTATAAATAAAATCGTTAATATTAAAAGAAAGGTATAAACAAAAGGTCGTAGTCGTTATTTATAAATCTCTAATTTTAGTAAATTAGTGACACAATTTATGATTGACAAAGATATTATTATTATCATATGTGTCGCTACATTTCACATTTGAAGAAGTCCGAATTCACTTTGAAGTCCATTTCACTTTGAAGATGTCCGAATACTTATTCCAGAAAGTATACTTATTCATTCTCTTCGTGAAGGTGATGAAAAGTCTGTGACATTGATAAAATTTGTCTTTGAGATTAATATAAATATTTGTTGTTGAAATTATAATTCGTTTAAATAAAAAAGCCAGCATTTCGTTACAGCGTAATATCTATGTTCAAAAAAAAATCAATCAATTATGTGTACGAAACATTTTCGTTAACTTTTCTTATGAAAAAACCCATTGACACTTGATCTATAGAACATAAAAACACAATAGTGCTTTATCATTCGTTATATTTTTTTTACAAAAACCTTTGTCCAAGACCATTTGAATACACTGGTGGAAATAAAATTATAGCCACCACCCAAAACCTAATTATTTTCCTAAAAACTGAATAAAATTTACTA
>JBBMKC010219365.1:0-12360 GCA_037834085.1 Bipalium vagum
TATATCTTCTTTTCAAATGGATTTAGAACATTCAAGAGCACAATAGAAAAATCTGTTGGGTTTGAAAATTTAAAAAGTAGTATCAATGACTCAAAAACAAAGTTATTTAAAAATTAAAACGCCAACACCTGCTAATATCGTATACGAATTTAAATGTCATGGGTGTAATAGCCTATACATAGGAGAGAGACAGTATCACCTTAGAACACGTATTAGTGAACATTCGCAATTAAGCAGAACGAATAAAGTGTTAGATCATTGTTTGAACTGTTTTGTGCAAAAAGGCAAAGTTAACGCAAAAGAATTTCGAGTAATTATCAATAATTTTGATAATAATGATGAACGGAAGATATGCGAATCGTTATTAATAAAAAAGCAGGAATCAGAGATCAACATTCAAACAATAGAAAGTAAAAGCCAATAGATTACCTAGGTATTCTCGGATTACTTTTTAAAATAGTAAAATAATTATAATTTCCACGATTCAAAATTTTGCAATTCATATATATTCATTCATTTATTTATATAAATATAAATATCATTTATATATATATCATTTGAAGAAAGACATCGAGGAAGAAGAAAATTGACTGAAGAAGGTCTGAAAGAAGAGATCGAAACATGTTTCAAGATAACAGTATAAAAAAAATTTTGCGTGTTCAAAAATGTTTTTTAAAAAGCGTGTACTTATAAAATAAAAAATTATTGTTCACTAGATTAAATATATATAATATATAAATATTTAAATTAAACATTAGACCGACGTTTAGATAAATAAAGTTTGTTGTTTTAAATATGAATGACTGATGATGAACTGATAATAGTTCGAAACATGTTTATTGATAATAAATGTTTGGAAAAAAATTGTTCAAAATTATTAAAATTCGTCTATTTAAAAAATATTTCATTTATATATTTATTTATTCATTTATTTATGTATTTATTTATTTATTCATTGATTTATTCATATAATATAATATAATAATAATTATTATGGATATTTTTATATTGATCATAAATTTTTATTCAATGAACTTTAATTAGATCGATCTGATAAAGCTGCTTTAATTAAAATAAATTAACAATGAGAAGGAATTTTATTATTTCGTATTCCAGTTCAAGGAGTTTATTTATCTTTTTATTTTATTTATTTGCAGATGAGAATTTAATATAATGTCAAAAAAATTTTGATAAGCACCCGTACATTAAACTGATAACAAAACCACAAGATCCAGCCCTCTACAGTCAATCTTAACTTTTTCGAAAAATTTTTGATCTTATCCACAATTATTTCTTTTCCATTGATCATCAACTGAAAAAAGTATAATTTCGTGATCTGGATTCATCCCGGGCAATTATTTTTAATTTCTCTTTCAGACGAATTTTCAGATCAAATGTAATTTTTGAAGGTTTTGATTTCTTTTTAATTAAAAAAAATAAATCCATTTTTCAAAAATTTTTGGCTCACCTTCTTTTCAGTAAAAAAATTTTCTCCATTATTTTCCTGGAAAAACGTTTTTTTTACAAAATAAAAAAACTTCAGTTTTCATTTTAGAAAGTATTGTCAGTGCTATGGCAACAATTGTGTTCTGGAAAAGAATATATGGGATATTTGTGAGGAAAATAATGTTAATTGACTCTGGGATAATCTGAAATTTAAATTGAGAAATCGGATAAAATTTTCATCATTATTTTTGAGAAAGTTTGTTTTAATTCGTAAAAAGATAAACAATTTTCAAAATTTTCATATATTATATATAATATTATTAATATTTATATTATTATTTATAACTTTTATTATTTATTGCTGATTCTACGGAAAATTTAATTAATGTCAGCTTTAGCTAGGCATCAAAAAGTTTTATTTTATTAAAATTTTATAAAAATTATATATACGTATATTCTTTTCATTTTTGGATTGGGAACGTAAGCTAGCGTTATTTAATTGAAATAAATATCTTTTATGATAAAATAACTTTATTTTTATATCTTGATTTAATAATTTAAATGGTTTAGAATAATGATAACATTAACAGATAAATAAAAATAAATAAATAAATGTTGAAAAGTAATAAATATTCTTATAAAAATTTAGAATTATCACATAATTTTGTGTCAAGGAATAAATATAAAAATTTCGAAATGTGGTATTATATGAGGGGTGCGAAAAAATTGGCTTTTTCAAAAAAAATATTATTTCTCATATTTTTATTTCCAATGAAATTGAATAAGACATTTTTAAGATAAATAAAATCGATAAAATTCGTAAAGGTTTGTTAAAATTTAAGTTGTAGACTCGTATAGAAATATAATTAAGAATTTCATGAAATTTTAAAAATAAATTAATATATATATAGGTAATTATTGTTATATTTGTTTTAAGTGATAAGCATTTTTTGACATTAGATACGATGGTTTTGAAAAAAATGTATCATCAGGTGGAATTCTGAAGCTTCATACGGTTTTTGCTGTTAACTTGTGGAAGCATATGGAAATGAAGCATCATGCAAGGCGACTGTATACAATTAGACCAGAGAGTTTTGGAGCAATGGTTTGACAAAGAAAACCGTGGACGACCTACAAAAATTGGGGAACAAAAATTAGAAAAAGTGAAGATAATCGTCAAAGAAGAAAGATGAATTAACTAGAGAAACCCTTCAACTAAACTTAATTTAAGCAAAAAGATTGCTGAACATGCTAGAGAGTATTGGAGTCAGAAAATTATGTATCACATTTGTCCCATAATTTTAGACAGCGGACATGCAACATAAGCAATGAAAGCATGTCAAGAAAATCTGGACCTATTTCATCCTCTTGGATAGAGTTATTTAACGAATATTGTAACACAGGACGAGCTCCATTGAGTCTTTAAATTCCAAACAAGGACATCTCACCAGAAATGTTTGACTTTCAGTGTATTCTGGGATGCAAAAATGTGATCAAAATTGATTTGTCCAATGAAACATCGACTCACTACTGCTGTAGACTAGTGATCTGAGAAAGCTGGGACGGAAACCAAAGAATCAAGACCTATTTCTCTTCATAGCTAACCGAACTGCGGATTTCATACGGGAAAAGGCTTTGTGCTGGTTTCACATCCACCTTATAGCTCTGATTTGGCTACCGGTTTTTTTTCTAGTTTTAAGAAGCACAAGCACTCTCCTTCTGGCCGAACGTCCATTGACTTTAGGCATTAGCGTATTTCATATTTTCGTTTTGATATGCAGATGTCGTTTCTATGTACAAATTTTACCACTGCTCCAACATTTATTAAATCAAAAAATTATTTATGAAAAGCGATCTCTTTCGGGTAAAATCTTAATCATAGTATTCTTCATCGCGATTGGTTATTAGTTACCAGCTGCCTTTCGGTTACTGGGATCCCGAAAAAGAACAATATGATCGTTCACTGCCTGGTCATGAAAGCAGGTTCTTACACTATTTAAGTCGAGGTGAAATTACATAGGCAAACAAAAATAACGAATGTTTTAATGAATAATAGTATTTATTTCACCATATTGCATCTGTGCTAAGACAAGTTTCGAATATAATTTTGAGCACAATTGTCCCTGAAATATTGATTCCATGGAATAATTCTCAAAGACAATAATAACGCCTGAAATAGATTTTCCATTTTTTTAAATTGTTAACACATTAGAAATCAATGCTAAGCAATAATTATTAAAATACGGCGCGCCAGATAATTAATAGGTGTACAAATAAGTTTTAAAGCGATATTTTCAGAAATTTAACATTATTAAAAAGATACAATTAGTCATCAGAATATTCACAATTGTTGTCAGTCCCCTTACGCCATCTTTCAGGAAAAGAATAAATTCCGGCAGATAAAAAATTTTCGTTTTTTGACTTGATGTGATCATCAAGCCATTTTCGGACGTCCAATGTGGTCTTGACATCAGCCAAAGAATTTTGCATTCAGTGAAAGAGATGGTAGTCCGATGGAGCGATATCAGGACTATACGCCGGGTGTTCGTAAAAATCCAAACCAATTGTTAGTAAGGTATCCTTGACCGATCATAAAATGTGAGGCCTAGCGTTATCATGGAGAAATTTTAATGGACGTCATCCTCTGCCTGTGAATGAACGTTTTAGATCGATTTCTTCAATCAATCTCTTAAATTTTTTAATAAAAACACTGAAACTTATTTTTACACCTAATACTTTTATGTACTCCTTTACTGTTAATTGGGTTGAAAAAAACCATTTATATTAAATTAATATAAAAGAAAATGTAGCTCATAATTTTATCAATTATTAAGGTAACATCTTTAATGATGAAGGTTTGATAAAAGAAATTGTTGATTCAAAAATAAACTAAAACCATTTATAATTATTTAACAGGTAACTTTTTACATTTCGTTCAATATTTCAGGAAAGCCAATACAATGTTGGGTTCCACAGCAATTTACCAAATCTTGGGAAGAATATGCTGAAAATCTGTGTTGGATTCAGAGCACCTACCGTCTCCTTGACAATGAAGATATTCCTGAAGATGATTTTGAAATTCATTCTTTAAAATACATTAGTTATTATCAATGGGTAGCAATTGTCATGGGAGGTCAAGCGGTTTTAAGTTACCTGCCCCATTTGATTTGGAGATTATGGTCGAAAAGACTTCCTATTCTTTTGAAAACGGCCAGAGAAGCATCAATACCAGATCGCGAAATGCGCCAAAAAGCCATTCAATGTATAGTGACAAAACTGGAAGAAGGAACGGAAGCTCAAATCAGATATCGTAGAGGAGAACCAGGAATATTCACTCGCTACGTATTTTTCTGTTTCAATCCATCTTCACGACTGACTTTTGTGTTTATATTTGTCAGAACATTGTTTACTTTAAATAATGTTGGCCAGATTTATTTGATGAAAAATTTCATAAAAACCAACAATACCTGGTTTGGCATCAAAGTAATATCCGACCTTCTGACCGGACTGGAGTGGAAAGATTATGGTAACTTTCCGCGAATAACCTATTGTACGATAAACGTCAGAAAATTCGGACAGGTCAAGGAAGCAAGGTCAGGAGATAAGTTTTTCATGATGATGTCTAAATTGATTACCAACGAAATTCTCATTAAAACAAATTATTGGGTTTGCTTGTTGCGAAAGCTGTGCTTCATTAAAATTAGAATAAGCCGGAGAAAATATTTAAACAAAATATTCACCATTCTTAATTTTATGAAGGAGAACAAAAAAAATGATAATAAATATTTAATGAATTTGAATTCTGAATGCTGAATTTGCATTTCAGTTAAAGGGCTTTAATTTATTTTTATTAACATAATTAAAATAATGAACCAAGGATCAATTAGGAATATTTAAAAATGGAGGCAGTCACCTCCCATTGCAGTGGGATTTGATGATAACGAAAATAATTTCCCCATATTTATTTGCATATCTATTATTTATTTGCTGTATAAATGCAATAATGTTATTATACTTTATTATTATTTTTTTTTTATTTATTATTTTATTATTTATTTTTATTATTTTTGTATTTAGTACTTTTTTTATTATTATTTTAAAATTATTATTATTATTTATATTATTGTAAGAATAGAAATAATGGAGATAATTGTTTTCCATTATCTTTCAGACCTATTTGAGGATTTTGACTTTTGTGCTCTTGTTGACAAATTCAGTTATTTAAGCTGGATAATCACTCTGGAAATTATAATTAATTAATTATTCATTTCTCCTTTAATTTTTATTTAAAACCGTGTTTTTCAATAATAATTTTTCTGTTAATAATAATTTAATTTCCGAGTATTTTTTCATCATATTTTCAATATAATAATTTTAAAAATTATGGTAATTTATTTTTTATTATTATATATTTGATTTCACTTCTTTGTAAAATAAAACAAACATATACTAGGTATTTTTCAATCTATAAAAAATGTGACAAGGAATTATAATAAATCGGGAAAATTATTGATTTTAAAAACACTAATTAAACATAATTTTGATACCAATTTTTTAAAATTAAATAATTTTAACCTTAACAAAACTAATATTGACATTATCGATGCAATAGTTATGCAATTGATTGCGACATTGGTTTTGATCAATTAAGAAATGACTTAATCACATGCAATACTGTGATGACTCTTTGGAGCACCTTCATAAATCAAAAACACTATATTTTTAATTTTGTGAACAATAATTTTTATTTTTTAAATACATGGTTTTAAAAAGAAAATTTAACACAAAATTTTATTTATAATACTATCTTGATACATGTTTCGGTATTTTCGTTCAGATCATTTTCAGAGAGTTTTAATATTCTTCTTCATTATTATGATTTTATAAACTATCTTCATTATTATAATAGTTCATGTTAAAAAAATTTTACAAATTACTTTGTGAAAGTTGTTAGCCTAAATATTAATTAAAGAAAACATTAATCATCCATTGATTTGTGCTTTTTTCATTTGTGAATTAATTTCTAGTTTCAGTTTCTTAATTAATAATGATTCGCATATTTTTCGTTCTTTTTCATTACCAAAGATGTTCATTACCACAAAAATTTCAATTTCAGTGGCATTTTCGTTTCCCTGTTTTTTATTGCAACCAGCGGTATGATCAAACACTTTACTTGTTCTACTTAATTGGGAATGTTCACTTATTCGCATTTTGAGGTCAAGTTATGTGTCCCCTATGTATATATATATATATTGATAATTTAACTTCGTTTTTCAAATACATGTTTTTTTAAAAACATTTCTAAACATACAACATTTTATTTATAATATTCAAATTTGCACAAAGAAAAGTCTGCGAATTATCAGAAATTGAAAAAAAATTGATGGAAGATTAATGTCTTTTTAATGAATATTTTGTAAATGTCAATTTTTAAAGATATTTTTTAAAGCGATCAACAATAACTGATTCATCAGGCTCCAACAAATATTGCACTCCGGTTATATCACATCAGATACAGATACTTTGTATTCAAAAACGACAGGGTTTTACAAACGATTTGGATTGTTCTCCGGAGTTTACCCATGAATCATACGTTTCGAAATTTCATAATAAACCCATTTCCCGTTTCCGTAACTATTTCTCATAAAAATGTCTTTTTACGGAGTCTATTGAGAATTGAAAGACTTTATGCTGAACGTCGATTTTTGTTGGACTGCCTAAGATTATATGGGATCTATATTTCTTCTTATTAGATCTTGCACATTTTGTGATTCAAGTGATTGGAAACAGTTAAAAAACTCATAGCTCTTTGCAAGCTCCGTCTGTGCCTGTGCCACATTATTGCACAGAATTGCTCCACATCTATGAGTACCAAGACTAGTTATATATAAGCCAAAATTCATCTTGTTCGAAGAGTCTGAACCAAAAATGACACAAATTATATATTGCAACTTCTTTGGCAGGGGAATAGCAAATTAATCCATATGCTCCTGTTACATATTTAAAATTCATGTAAGATTCAAAAGCCGAGTGTGCATCTTATCTGTTCTCATGTTGAACATTACAGGAAAGAAATTTGTTGAATTTTTAGTTTTATTTTCGAAACTATTTGCCATTTGAATATTTGATCTGAAAATCAATTTTCAATTGATTCTTTAAAACAATTGCAACACAAACATACAATAAAAATTTAGAATATCTTTAAACTGGCCTAATATAATATTTATTAAGAATATTTCAAAATTACTAAATTTTTCTAAATGAGAATGACCTATAAAAATATAAAATATATAAATAGAATTTCATTTATATTAAAATAATTATATTTTTAATAATTTTTAAAATAGTATTAAATAATTATAAAAACATGAAAAAAAATATTTTGGGGGAATATATTAATTTAGGAATTATTTATTATTTTTCTTATAATTCGAATTAAAATTTATACATTATTTCATTTCTTTTCGGAATTTAAAACGATCAGAAATGATCTTCCAGACAATTTTCCTAATCTGCAAATTGCTTGTAGCAGAATAATAGACATTAGGAAACGAAATTACAATAAGAATAGTAGAAATAAAACTTAGAAAATAATTGTTTAAATCATTATCTTTCCAATGTGACAGAAATGTTATGCTTAAAAAGAGTGTTTTTTTTGTAAGGAAAATGGAGATATTAAACAATTTCAGTGACTGATCATAAAGAGTTAGAAAAGGTTTCTATTATTAATTCAAAAGGTCTCTCTCAATTTATTCCGAAAATTAAAACAAATTAACTATTGTCATAATAAATTCTATGTTTAGGAATCCTCAAAAGGTAAATCTTTTATTTTCAGTTATAAAAAATCCCAAAGAAACCTTTTTCGGAGTACTTTTCCAAGGGCGGTAAAACCGACACAAAAAATAATATTAAAAATGAAAAAATTGAAAATTTATGGCACATAGGAATTCATAAATGTTTGTGGAGTTACGGTGTGGGTGACTGAAAATATCCTCCACATTCAAAATTATTTGAAAGCAATAGAAATAAAATTAAAGCATCTTTGACATTGTCTTTTATGAGAGCAAAGAAATGGGAAGGATTATTCGGTATGTGTATCAATAATATCCTTATTTTCAATTTTATATAAAGATTTTGAAATGAGAAAGCTGAATAGAAATGAGATTCATTTCATCTCAGATAATCTGAACCACTCATTCCATTACTACTATCTATACAGGAATTGGTAAAAGTAACTCCGTTTTTGTCTTTTAATATTTTTTCGTACAAGAATTTATTATATATGGTGGATCTTAATAAATGGAACGCTTAATTAATTAATTTTGTTGTATTTTCTGAAATCTATTTTTACGATTTTTTCGGTAAACGGTATTAACAATGACCTTAACAAATAATCAATAGTTATATCATTATCAGACTTTCTAAATATTATCACTTATTGAAATCTACTGGTATTCAAGATATGCCATTGCATCTTGCCGAAGTTCATGAAAGTTTACGAGAAATATCAAACAATTTAAAGGAGTATGTTTCAAAGTCTCCATTGCAATAATGAATCACAAGATTCAACAAGCAGGTCAAATTAATACTCAAATTTCTTACAGGTTAACAACGAACATCAAAGACAAAAGAAGTAATACAAAATGTGTAGAAATTGTTGAAACAGAAATGTGTGAGAAAATCACAAGAGTAATTGCCCAAAAGCTATATGTTCTTACATGTTAAGTACTACGTGTTTTGAAGGACACGGTCAATACTTTATCTTACACCAAGCATAAAAAGAAAAAAATAAGTCTTGTGAATTGGTCCGAAAAAGTATTTTTAATAATGATTGTTGGAAAATTTTATTCTCTGATGAAAAAAGGTTTATTATCAATGGCGTTTACAATTTACAAAACACAAGAATATGAGCTCCAACCCGATAAGAGACTGATTTACAGAACATTCACCAAAAACTTATATTTCCTTCCAGTTTAATGATATGGATTGGTGCATGCTACAATGAAACCACAAAAGTTATATTCCGTCAGGGAAAATAAATTGTAACACTTATATTGAGAATATATTACCAGTAGCATTCAAGAAGGTAAAAAATTGATGAGAGATATTTGAATATTTCAACAAGATAGCTGTTCTGCTCATGCAGCAAAACGTACCCAAGAATGATGTAAAACCCATTTAAGTTCAATAATTCCTTTTGACAAATGGCCTCCAAATATCCCTGATTTAAACTCGTTAGATTATTCAATTCCTTATACATGTTATCCTCTTAAAATTACCCACAGAATCTGATCGGATGGACATAAATAAAACGAATTCTTGTTCCGGGCATCTTGTGGTAACCTATCTTGCGACGTCCCTTCATTTCTAATTGACAGAAGCTTAAACTTTGACTTCTTGGCCGTTCTATGATCTTTTTTTTTCAAACGAAAAATGAATCTCCAGATTTTTGAAGATTTTTATAAAATCCAATGAAAGGTTGTATTTTGATGCAACCTTTATCAATATTAAATAATTCTATTACGTTACGTTCCCCTTCAATGGATACATATCTTCATTTTCGTTTTCGATTAAAATTTTACGAACTCATAATAGGCGGGTAATATTTATTATTTAAACAAAATAAATATTTTCCCTATTGACAAAGGGTTTTAGATAAATAAAATATAGAAACTTCATTTATTTCAAACAAATTACTTCACATTGTTCAAAATGCTCAAGGTCCAAATCGAAAAACATGTTTCCCCTAATTGATGGCCTTTGAAATAATCATTAGACTGATAGGTTCTTTATTGAAGTGTGCTCATTTTCAAAAGGGTTCACATTAAGGGTTCACATTAAGGGTTCACATTGGCCAGGTTGGACTGTGTGTGTTTGAATAAATATTATTTGTTAAACAGTAAAATATAATATATTTGTTACATGATATAAGGAGTTAATTATTTTCCGAGAAAGTTTTCACGGATCATTTATCAATTTTGACATATCAGATCCGTGGTAAATTGCTCCGTTCCAAAACAAGCCTCGCTACAAATTTCCAATTATGGAGATTGGGCATTGGTCGTCCTTTCCTTACAGAAATGTGCACAAGAGAACGAAATTGGCAAAATATCATAGAAAAATGTAAACAGCATTTTTTGCCCATTTCAAATTAACTTTACAAATTAGATAAATACATTGGCACAAATCTTTCAGCTGGGCTGATGGGTTCTGTTTCATGTAATAATTAGTACTTAATGGAAATGGTGCAACGTTCACTGTTACGCATTAGCATTAATAAGATGGGATACATTTCATTTCACCAAATACACTACTGGTCAGAATGGTGGCTAAACCCACCTCGTTTCCCATTTCGGTTTTTGGAAAATTGTCCTTTTAGTTTTGTTTTCCTGGACTGCGACGAGAAAAGGATTCATATTCCAATCTTGGATCAAGAAAGAAATAAAGTATTATTTGGACATTTGACAACGTTAGTAGCGAAAATGCACAGTTTGGTCTTCTTTCAACTGAAAATACGGGGTTCCGGAAGGAATACCTTTTGATTCCAACAAATACCTGAAATAAAATAAATTTCCATTAATTACATTTAATATATTCTTATGTTACGGTTGAAAATATTAACTTCTTCATGGACTCCCTATTAGGATTATAGGTGAAATGAATGAGTACTTTTTAAATACCATAAAAATATGTTAACAAAAGAGAGATGGACCCATGACCAAAAGTGAATATGTGAAAGGTACCTGTTAAGTATATCTTTTTCATATCAAGACTTTTAAAACAAGTTATAACAGGAATCGTTGGATCTCAACTAATTGATAACAATCATGTTTCAATATAATTGTCATTTCGAAAGATCATCAAGTTTTTGAAGGAATGGACAATATTATCGACCTCATGCACTCAGAGTTGAAAGCAATAGTCAGGATGAAACCAGAGGATTTTCAAATAAGACAATGTTTAAAAACACATAGGAATATGTTTTTTATGGATTTGAACACAAAGATCTTAAGTCAAAATGATACGGTAGGTTTATACAATGTACTTGGAAGGGATTTTGTGTCAAATTAATTTTTTTAGTAAAAGCAATTAAAGTTTTGTAAAATTCATTTGGTAAATTAATTAATGAAGGATCAGAAAGCTTAGTTTTATGATGTTATGGAAGATGTTAAAGATTTGACTTTCTAAAAATGATCATGAACTGAAGATCAAGATGGATATGTATGTAAAGGTAACACTTAGCACAGAATGACTAGGGCTTACCAATTCCAATGTTGTATTGGATTCTTTCTAGATCAAAACACTTTGGGCTACCATAATTAATATTTGAGCCCAATTTATTTAAAAAGTGAGAGAAAATAAAAAATATATTTTTATTTATCAAAAATAAGTTGTGCGTAACGCATTTTACCACTTAATGCGTTAATGCTTAATGGTAATTTTTATGATTTTTTAAAAATATCCACATGTAATTTGTTTTACTAAATTAATAGAGTAAATCACAATGGTTGGAACTAATAATAATGCTTTAAAGGCAAGATATTATTTAAAACGACGTTAGTTAATATTGAGGGCATGTAACCTTCGATTTTACATATATAATAATAAAAATATAAAAACTGCTCCTTTCCAAAAATAGCACATCAATATAAATTTCTCTTTGAAAAATTTCTCGTGCGGACTCAAGCATGCAGATCTCATATCCACTTGATCTTCTTTTCAATTAAAAGGAAAATTCTTACACTTCTTTTGTTTTATAAGATAAAATAATAATGACAATTACAGTTTTTGCGGAAAACTCTGCTGTGTTGGACTTAGTTGATTTTCTTTTCAAATTAACAAAATAATAATAATAACTATATTATTATTATTATTATTATTATTATTATTATCCTTATTATTATTATTATTATT
>JBBMKC010219376.1:0-12358 GCA_037834085.1 Bipalium vagum
ATATTATCATGTGGTATATTATATATAAAATGAATTTTTCACGAAACACCCCGACAATTCTGGAAAAATATAAATAGAAAAAAATACAAATAAAAATGTAAATGATAAAAATCCATAAATATAAAAATATATCTGAAAGAAAATGTAAATATATTTTTTAATTTTTTACGATTTTCTTACACTTAATTGAATTTTCATTATTTTTTCATCACAATGGGACCAAGGAATGAAGCAAGAGATTTTAGCAAGATAATTATCCTCCTTTTGATATTCACGTAACGTTAATTATTGACGCCATGTTAGTGATATATTAATGATTTCTGTATTCAACTTTGATATATCATTACATTTAATTTGGGTGGATATGGTTTAATTAACGATGGTGAGGCTGGCTAATTTTATGACAATGAATTAATGAACTAAATATCAGGCCCATTAATTCAGGGGAAAAGTCTATCATTTATCAAGGCAGTAAGCTTTAGGTTGGACATGCATTATTAAAACGATACATAATTTATTTATTGAGTATGAGAATATTTACAATTTCTTTTTATTATACAGGTTTTCAGAATGAAGGAAAACGCTTTGAATCACAAAATAAATTGTAGCTAATACCTAGTGTGATACATATGTCTTAATCCGTTTATTTTTATTATTTTTATATAAAAAAATTTAAAAGAACGTATTGATTTATACTTTAAGTCCTTTTTTTATAATAGAAAATTACTGAGAAAAAATAAAATAATTTTCAATGTTACAATTTTTATGTAAAAATTAAATCAGAAATTAAGCTAAGCAATACGAATTTATAAATGTTTTGCTCATCCTTTGTTTAAATTGATAGTGATAATATTAAAATAATAATACTTTTAAATTCATTTTGTGAATAACACTCCGATATGAAATGAATGGAGTTGTGCATATGGAAATGAGTTTGTAAGTTTGTCAATGATATAAAATTAGCACATTGACGGACAAGGTGGCTTTAGCAGTCATTGGAGCTAACAGAAATACAAGATGTCATTCAACATGCTATGACCTTGGTTTCACGTTTACCTCGGTTCAGATTAGCCAGAACAAAATCACCAGATTGAATTTTGTAAACCAACGGCTGATGGTGCTTCGGCCAGACGCACTATCACCAAAAACATCTTTCATGTTCCAGGCGGTTTGTGCCGTACTGGATTACCTACGAAAATAGTATTCCAATACAATGCAATTCTTTCATTTTTCTATAGTCCGTAAATTGGTATGTTAATATAAATTAATGTCATACTTTATTATTTAAAAGTATGTATTTATGAAAAAATATTATATTAAAAATTCGCAGAGATATTAAAGGTTGGAATCTATGCATTTATAACCTAATAAAATGTTTGTTTCAGGAAGGATGATTTTACGATATTGAACAAATTGAAATGTAGAATACGAAAAGATCATAGATGAACAGCTACAGGTTTTGTTAGGGAAAGATAAGATCAAATCTATAGGCGATCTACTCAAACATCTTGATATCAGAATCTCTTTTTTATAAAACATAGGAAGTTATAGGAAGATAAGGTTTCTATAGATGATTATTACACATTTCCAAAAGAAATAAAATTAATTGGATATAGTAACCAGGCTCTATTTAAAAAATAGAGGTCTGTGCAACGTTTTTCCCAACCAAATCACAGAATACTTTTTGTATTTTATATCGTGGACATTTTCTGATAAATATTCCGAATAAACATAATTTTTTTCTGACAACCATCTGATGGGTCAAAGTTTCACTTCTGGTATTAACTTTATTAAAAATGTTACCCATCAAATGATCTCTAACTCATAAGAGACTATCAAAAAGCGATTTATTTATTTACTTGTTTATATAAAATTCTCTAGTTAAAAAAACTGACTTGAATGGGTAAATTATTTTAAATTAAAAATACGAATTAATTTTTTAACCTTTCAAAATGAACCAGTTATTCTAAAATAAAAAATATTGAAATTTTTGTCAATAATTCATTTTAATTTCATTAATTCCAATTTATGGTTCACTGAATATTTATTTTAAAACTAATAACAAAATTTGTTTTAATTTTATTAAATTTTATATTATTTATATTAAATAATTTTAATTAAAATAAATATGCGAAAAATATTTCAATATCTCTGAAATTTTATTTGAATAACTTTGACACAAATCATATTTTCAATTTTATATGCAAATACAAATCTTAGACTTCTTAATTTCTCTAAAATTAAAGTTCATTAATTAATATTTTTAATTAAAAAGTTTAGTGTAATATAATTAATTAATAAAAATAACTGGATTGAAAATTGTTAATATCAAAATTTATAATCAAAAAGAATTAAAGTTATAACATTAGACTTACGACCTTGGTTTTACCGTTTTCATTAGTTATAATTTAAATAATGTAAATTATATTCTTGTTTCACTAATAAACATTTTAAGCGCTATCTATAATAATGTAAGATTTGTAAACATGTTTTAAAATAATTTAATAATTTTCATTTTAGATAACTGAATTTGTACCTGAACAACAACATATGCGAGAAGCATTTATTGTCCTTTTTCCAGCCAAAAAAATTTGCAAGCAAAAATTGAATGAAGTTGATGTCCAATTTTAAAAAAAAATTAGCTGCATCACTGAATGTTACTCAACAAGCTATTTCAGTATGTTTGAGTGATATGGGAAAGATTCAGAAGGAGGGAAAAATGGTGTTTTATCAATTTAAATAGAAATCTAAACGGCAAAATCAAGCTTGAAGATCTACTAGTAAAAATGGAACATGAGAAATATACTTTTCTAATAATTATATTGAATATGATTTTGGTTATTTTATTTCATATTTTCATAAAGAATATTTTAAATGATTATTTATTTGATCTTTTATTATTTTTCTGGCTGTGAATAAAATTGATTTCTTAATATTTCATTATTTTCTGAATTGATTTTAAATGAATTAATAAATTTACATTTAATCAAAATTTCATAACTAAATTTAGTTATATATATAAAATAATATTTAATTGTATATTAATTTTGAAAATTAAAATTATTTTTATTATTAATATCACCTTGAATCTTTTAATTAATTTAATTTTACTTAATTTAATTTACGCAATTTAAAATTCTTAGATTTATAATTATATTTTTCAAATTTATTTCCAAATTATATATATATTATATATCTATATATACAGAATTATTTCCTGGGAGTTCTATAAAAATTTTCTTTTTAAAGTTTCAAACTTTCTTGCCAACCCAACAATCGAAATAATTAAGATATAATAATGATTTAAACAACGAAAAAAAGTTGCCTAAACAACTTAGTAAAACAGCGTTTTAAATCAATTTTAACAGATGTATTAATTTACTTAAAAAAATATTTTATTTTATTAACTTAAACAAACTTACCGAAAAGGTTAACTGTCACAATTAAATGTTCGCCATCAAAAAGTTTCATTATATAAATATTTATATATATAATATTTAATTTTTGAATTACTTGCTTTAAAGACACTTATTTCTTCATAGATAGGTAAGAATAGAGGATTTGTCTGTGGCAACAATTTAATTAACTCAGACTGCTTAAGTCTACAATGAAATTGAATAAATTTATGGAAGAATGACTGATTAAAACAAGATGCTAATAAACAATATATATCGTGACATGAAATATTCTGAGAGAACTTTTCAATTCTACTGAAAATTGTCTGTGTGATGCAAAATGGATTATTTGTGCCTCTATCAAATTTAATTACCTTTTATTTAGCATTTTTATTTTCAGAAAAGGAATTGATTAAAATAAATATGAATTTAAAACTAATTTAATTTCCAAAGAGAAAACTTAATCTGTTTTTAATAAAAAATAAATTTGTAACACATTTTAAGCAGGAGAATCAAATTTTATTCATTTTAAGTCGTATCAAAAGTTTCCGTAAATTCAACATTCACAAAACCTTTAATGCAACCATATGAAGAAATAACAATAAAATATGAGTTATTATTATAAAGATAAGTACCGTTATTATATTTACGGTACATATTTCGACAAGCATTATTTTTATATTATATATTATATTATTATTTTATATTGTGAATTTAAAAACGCAATAAAATTTTTCAAATTTCATTTTTTTGAAAAGATATTTTAGATTTTAAATGTACACTACGATCCACAAAAACTTTCCTTTACATTTTCAATGATTTGTTATTTAAACTGCTTTAAAATTAACGATTTTAAAGATACTCAGAAATGGTTTTTTGCATGTTGTAGAACATTAGTAACTAAAGCCAATACACAAATTAAATTAAATTTCATGTAGAATAATGTCTGGATACAACTTTTAAGTAAAGGATTGTTTTTTTTACTTAGTTGTCTGCAGTAATATTTATATTATCTAAGGTATATATTAAAGGTTACTTTAGTTTTTGAACGAAATATAATTGAAATAAGTTTAATAATGTTGTTTTCTTTACTTCAAAATGAAATCCGTTCAAATTTCAAATTATTTCGTTTGAAAATTACAAATTCAAAATTTTGACTGTAAGCAGAACAAAAGGTAGGGATAGGCCATTGAAAACGACGTCAAGGAATGACAGATGTTTAAAAATGTTGGCTTTGAAAAATCGAAAAATACC
Source organism: Bipalium vagum (assembly GCA_037834085.1). NCBI lineage: Eukaryota > Metazoa > Platyhelminthes > Tricladida > Geoplanidae > Bipalium > Bipalium vagum. Next base: position 4,650 of record JBBMKC010219376.1, read on the forward strand.
AAGACGCTTTCTATCCTCACAGTTTGAAAAGATTACATGTGTCATCAAAAGCAAAACGACAATTTCTCGTCGATTGCAGACTTTTGGGCTTAGTTTCCATGGATGCCGCTGAAAACTGATGTTATCTCCTGCTAATATTCACAAAAGAATAGCATGGACTAAGAAATATAAAAATGAAACATTTGAGTATTAGATATCTGTGATTTGGTCTGACGATTATATGTTTTGTTTATTGTCAGATCAACCAGAAATACATACCAGAAGATCAAATGAAGTTTTCCTATCATAATGTCTTGCAAAAGCATCGAAAGTTAATGATAGGAATATGGTTTGGGGCTGCTTCAGCTATAAAAGTGTGGGAGTGTCACGAACAAAAAGATAAATGTTACATGTTACCAAGAAATTTTGAAGAATGGTTTGCTTCAATCTATTTCTAGACTGCATTCAGATGATGAATATCTATTTTAACAAGATAATGTGCCATGCCATAAAGTGGAATCGGTAAAAATGTGGTAAAAAATCGGTATAAAAAACAAAAACCGATACATGTTATCCCAGATTGGCTAGATTGAACATTTATGGGACTATATTGATAGAAGGATTCATGGAAAGGTTATTATCAACAAAGAAGATCCTTGGGAACTGGTAAGGTCAGAATAGGAACCAATTCCACTAGAATTCATCAATAACCTGATTTGGAGTATACCTACTAGTTTGAAGGAAGTAATCGAAGTGCACGATGGATCTAAAAAATATGGAACATATTTTTAATGTATTGCATTTGTAAATATTCCATGACATGCAAAAAACCGTTTCTGATTATCTTTAAAATTTTTTGTTTTATAGCAGTTTAAATACTGAATTGTTGAAAATTTTAAGGTGTTAATTTTTTTTTGGACCGTTGTGTATACAATATTGGGTTTTTTATCACACTACTTTATTTTAGATAACATATGAAAGAAAGATCTGAAAAAAGTTGAAACATGCACGGACTTCTTGGACAGAATTCTTTTCACAACCGAATCTTCCTTCGATCTGAATTTTCATCTTAATAAGCAAAAAGATAGGGTTTGGTCTCCGCGCAAAGAGGTCAGCAACCTCAACTAGAATTCCTTATAAACAGTTTCCAAAATAAGTTATGGTGTAGACAGTATTCTCTTCAAATTTTAAAATCAACCTTTTTTAACGAAAATGTTGCAGCTGAGAGTTATAAGGATATGGTTTAAATTCATGTCATTTTAGGTTAAAATCAAAAACGAAAGTTTAATAAAACTTTTTTCCAACAAGATGGTGCAACACATCATATAGTATTAACAACACAAACGTTTCTTTTTAAAAAAATTTTGTACACCTGTGTAATTAGTCGGGACTTCCATTTGCTTTGGTATTCTTCAGATTTTTGACTTAAGTAGATTACGGACTATTGCCATATATCAAACACAGAGTAAATGAAAAAAAAATTTTTCAATCAGTATCAGAACTGAAAGACGCAATCAAAGAACATTACAATAATATACTGCAAATACTTCTAACCAATTGCGTAAGTTCAATACTAAAAAGATGTGCTTTATGTATAGAAAATAATGGAAATACATTTTGAATAAATATATTTTTATTAATCGCTCTTGTTCTGCTTTTTATTATAATTACCATATATATCATTAATTAATTAATTAATTAATTATACCTTTTTTAAATTCACAAGTATTTATGGAACATACTATATGCTTTTTGTTCACTATGTCATTCTTTATAGATTTTGAAGCAAAGAGGGTCCTGCAAAATTTCTCTACTTCTTCAAAATTAACAGACCGCTCTTCTCTGACAAATTGTTCCATATTTTTAAAAAGTGCAAAATCTGATGGTTTTAGGCCATCTAAATAAAATTCATGGTATTTCTACTTTTCGGAAGTATTGATGGAAAAGCAAATTAACAAAAAGATAATAGAATTTATTAAATTATTTATTATTATTTACTGAAATGAATAAAAAAAGGTTGTTATTTTAGAACAAATAACTTGTAGAAAAAAATTAAAATTTTTAAAAAATATTGCGGGAAATATTCAGAAATTTGTCAAAATTTGATACCGAGTAGAATAATTATAATTTTCTCTTCGTATATGGTGACCTATGGCAATATATCAATTTTCTGTCTGGAAATCTGCTTTCTGTCATTCTGTTTGCACATAAAACCAAACAAAAGCCATTCTTAGCATCTAATTATCCTCTTCAATAAAATATTTGTTAGCTTTCTTTGTACAAGGAATATCAATTTAAACAATTCTCTTTATAATTTAATATGCGGCATTATTACTTTTTAAAATGATATCATCTTTATTGTTTTAATCAAACTTAAAAGAAAAATTAAAACTAATAAAATTTGAGAAAATTAAAGTCAAATTAAATTAATATAAAATCAGATATTTTTTTTAATTACTTTCAATTTCTGTCATTTTTAAAAAAAAACTTTTTCTCGTTTTATTAGTTTTATATGGAACATATTTTATGAGAAAATAGTATTTTCTTGTTAAAAAAATGTAAGAAAAATTATATTTAAAAAGTTGTAATAATATTTTTTGAAATTTCACTTTTTCATAATCATGTGCTTAAATTAAACATAAAGTGTTACATCATGAGAAACATGATATAACATAATTTTCTTTACACATAAAAATTACAGAAACATTGTAACAATTTTTAAATATGTATCATTTTTATCTAAACTAATACAAAAACAGAGATGTGTTGAAAGATTTGAGTTGAATTCAAAATAGTAACATTTTATCTATACCATAAACTAGAAATAACAATAACATCTGACAATTAAAAATCCAGATGATTTTCAAATCAATTTTAAACTAAGAATCAATATATTTAATAATTTGAAGTGAATCTTATTTGGTAGAGAATTTTATTTCGTGGAAAATTGTGATTTTGTATGATGTCATATTTTCGTTTGTCAAACAGCGACCTGGCTGTTAATTCTGAATTTTATACATCAAATATCGAAGAAACGCCTAGCAAAATAAACTAAAGAGAATTGGAAAATTTGAGTCAAAATTACTGGTTTGGATAGCCTTTTCCGAAAAGAGCCTAAGCCAACATTACATTGTTTCGTCAGATTAGACAATCAATACAAAATGCTATATCACCAAATGCATGACTAAATTGAAAAAGTTTATTCCTCAGCATCACAAAAAAATGAAACTGTGTTTTGACCAGATCTTGCTTCTTCTCATTACTTGAAAGTAACCAAGATTTCCAGAAGTCTAACAACATCAATTTTGTGCTTGAACTACAACCGATCGGAGACTTTTGGTCGGGATTAAAACGTCACGTTTATCATAAAGGCTGGGGCGCCGAACATCTTGATCAGCTAAGGAGAAGAATTGAATATTAGTTAAAACTTGGTCATGAACGCGTACTCAATCTATCGAACCTTACATTTACTGGAGTCGATGCTGTACGGCACCGTGGTATGATAAATGTTTTTTCAATTAAAAAGGACATTGTCTTTAGTGTTTGAAAATAATTTTTTGAAATATGAATATTATAAGAGAAAAAAATTTTTAATTTCCTTTTGTATCTGGATTTTTAATTGTCCTTATTTTATTGTTCTAATTATTAAATTTAATTACTAGCAAATGTCGCAATTGATAAATCTTCAACGGGAAGTTGTTGTCATATTCAAAAAAAGAACATCCAACCCTTTACTTTCGAAATGCCGTGAAATTTTACGAGATTTTTTGGTGCAATCAAGCAAATCAGTATAGTGCTGTGGCAAACATTTTTAATAAAAAAGGATCACCAAATGACAAACTGAAAAGACGTGGATCTGGTAGGAAAATGCAAGTTGAATGTACCAGAATGTGGTCGATAACAGCCGCTTTCTTGTTTTACGTATATTAAGAGCATCAACATAATATGTATAAGAAAATAGACTGAGAAACAAAGATTCATACATAAAAGGCATAACATTTAACTAAAATCTTTGGCCAGAACTTTAAAGTGTGATTCTGTAATTTGTTAAGGTGGTTCGCAGTACTTAACATTTGAAATTTTGGAAAGTCATGGTAACAAAGATATTTGTAAACTTTGGTTCGGAATTGACCTTAAACAAAATAAACAAATTTACGCAGCAAAAAGTTTAAATTGTTTGTCTTCACAAAAGGATTCTTATCAGATTTAATCGAAAACAAAAAACATGACAGATAATTGGAAAACTATTACTGAAATGTAAGTAATCACAAATTTGCACAAGAATAATTGAAAAAATTATATGTATAAGGTAAGACATGTACTTGTGATCACGAATTTGAGACAAAAAAGACAGTTGTTGTGTTCTGGTTTGGAGCCCAAATAATGTCCTGTTTCATCGAAAATCTTATTTTATGAAGTACACAATCTTTATTCTACATTATTTTGTAATTTATTATTGTTTTCTTTATCTTTATCTCACGTTTTACTGACATAACTACAAAGATTTTGTAGTTAAGGATCTTCTTTATTTTAATTTATTTTTGTTGATTTCACAATAAATTCGTTATTTTATCAAATAAACAGCAACTAAATTAATAAAATATTAATGAAAGCTTTAAAAAAAGAAGAAGCCCCATTTTCCCATCGTTGAACTATACTGAAAAGTATATGGATGTCACCTTTGATTGATTACCATTAGTATATGAAAATTTTCTTCAATTATCAACAAAAATAAATTTTGGGTCGTCTTCTTTTTCAAAAAAAGATCTGGATAGTCTTCTCCAAAAAATCAATAATCTGCTTCTCCCAAAACAAATAATAATTTTCTCTTTCTTGATAGAGAATTCTTGCGCAATTTTTCATTTGGGCAAATTCCTATTGTAATCATCGCCTTAAATAGTCTACGACCGCCAATCTCTAGGTTTTAAAGGCTATTTACCATAATAGCCAATTAATTCCAAATTTATCTCGACAGCGAGATAAAATTGCCTTTATAATAATGATAATTCAATATAATCTCTCTAATTAGCCAGCTCTCTAATCTGCCACTCTCTGTAAACCTCCCGTTTATAGACCTTTATATGTAAAATTTCTATAATACGCTAATAAATTGTAACAATACTACCACAAATTACACAATAATATATCAAATATTTGTTTTAATTTATTTAAAATTTAGATAATGAATAATAAAAGGAAACTTTAAAAATTATCGAAAACTAAAAAAAATTGAAATTTTAAGATATTGCATCCTGGGTTGTGATGAAAATGATTTATTATTAGAGGATTGTGAAGAGAACAACCTAGCGGAAATAAGTTGTGCATTAGAAAGTGAAAAAAATGATATCCAAAAAGATAATACAACAGACCAGTTGATCTCAAAAGAAGATGCTAACAAAACTCTGCAAACTCTTAAAAATTGTTTAATAAGCCATATAATTGTGATTTAAATGTTATTTGAATAAATATTATTGGAATAAATAAAATAAGCGAGGCTTTAAAACAAAATGGAAAGTACAACCCTTTAGAAACATGGATCTATAAAAAATAAAGTTTGGTAGTTTAGTTTTGACTTTTATGCGTATCAATTTGTATTAGATTTAAAATAATCAATTAAAGCTTTGTGAATAAACACTTAATATAGTATTGTGTAATTAAATTATTAGATAATAATACATTTTATAATTAGATACTTTTTGTCCTGATCCCATTTTTGGGGATTTAGAGAGGTCATACTGTACCATTTATAATAAATCATTATCCCGACAGCAGGATATAATTCTTTTTTATTATTATTTATTTATTATTATTAATCCTTGGTAATTTAGGGTTTGAGGGTTTCTGCCTTTGTCGAAACCAACCATTGTTTGATTTCTAAAAAAGAATTTATTCGTTTAAGTTTTTCATTCTTCAAAACTTAAAGATATACTCGTAATAAATATTTTATTTAACTAATCATCATTCCTATCAGTCTATCTTTTTTATCTAAACCACTCTTTGAAATCAAAGAGCGTCAATTATTTATTCACCTTAAGTTGAAATTTAATATCAGCTTGTTTTTTGCTTTTTTGAACTAGAAAAATATATCCTAATAAATTCTCATAATTAAAAACAAACTTATTATGAAATAAGAAAACATTATTTTTATGTTTATATTCAATTATATCTAATTATCAGGTTACATGTTTGAGAAAAATCCATTAAAAACCCAATATGATGTTTACTTTTTTAAATGAAAACCGATTTTTAAAATATATTATTTACTTATTTCAATGAAATGTTCAAAATGAAAATTTATTAATTGAATAAACATCATATTTTTATTTATTTTATTTAATTTCATTACTTAAAAATAATATTTTCAACATATTCCTATTAAGAAATACTAAAAAAAAACTGACAAAAAAATCAATAATTTTAAGGTAATATTTTGTTTTATTCCTACTTATTTTTTCAAATAATTTAAATTATTTAAGAGAAATGGTGTAATTACGTAAGCCCGATTCCCAATTATGTTAATTGATAATTAATATACAATCCAAATTGGAATTTATAATTCAAGCTTTATTCATCTGCACCGGGGAAATTGCATATATTTTATCGATACATTTCGTTTTATTATTTTTATAATTAATGATAATTAATAATTGTTAACAGGTTTCAGAAAAAGAGTATATTTTTATAACTTAATAATTTATATTTATAATTACCTTTTTCTGTATTACAAAATACGAGTATTGTATTTGATTATCATTTATCTAATCCAAAATCAAATAAAAAGTAATAATCGATAATTCATTTTTCAATCGAATATTTATAAACATTCTTCAAAGACAAGAAGAGGGTATGAGTACGGATCAAATTGACAAACAAATATTATTATTATTAGTGATGACAATATCTTCAGACATTACAAAGAATTTTAGGTAATATTTTTTAAAAAATTCTTTTTAAATTTGCCACTTGATTTTCTGGTATTTAAACAAATTTGGTTCTTTCACAAAAATATTGACTAACTATATAACTTTATTATTGGGTAGTTGCATTAATTCTCGCTGTTTTTTAAAGAAAATAAAAAAGTTAAATAAAAACTCAATATACATTTATTTTTACATGAGATGTCAAGCAAAATATTGTCAATTATTCTTTACAACATTTTCACATTTTTCAGGCAACATATGTATTCCAGGATAAAAAAATTCTTCTTTTTTGAAATTTTTCGTCCAGATGTCAAGCCACTGCTTAACATCTTCATCATTAAGGAAGCTCTGTTCAGAAAGTCCTTGCTGCATTGAGCGGAAAAGATGGTAATCACATGGTGCGATGTCTGCTGAATATGGAGGGTGAGGTAAAACTTCCCATCCAAATTCTGCAATCGTGACGATTAACTAAAATTGAGAAGTGTGGTCTCGCGTTATCGTGCTGTAATAACACCGTCTCATGACTATGGGCATATTATGGTCGTTGTTCGTGCAACGCTTGCCTTATTTTTGTTAACTGCAATTGGTAACGTTTAGCATCAACCCTTTCAATACTTTTCAAAATTTCATAATAAATAATGCCCTTTTGATCCCAGAAAATCTATAGCAACACCTTAGGTCCATGCAAATTTCGATTCGGCCTGAATACTACGGATTCACCAGACTTCACCCATGATTTTTTCTTTTTAAAATTCTCATAGAAAATCCATTTTTCATCACATGTAATAATGCGATGTAAAAAGGACTTTT
>JBBMKC010219387.1:0-12357 GCA_037834085.1 Bipalium vagum
ATAATAAAAGACAAATAAAGTTTCCAAATTTCGAATTCATGCACAATTGTTATGAAGGGTAAAATTAAAATACACAAAGGTCATGCACAAATAGGATAATTGTTATGAACACATGTTAAGGGGTAATCCCTTCAATATGACTGTCGGTTTTCCAAATTGGCTGGGACTACACTTGATGGCTTTGCCGCTGTTGGTTGTGGTCCTCGTAGTCTCCACATATACTATTCTGATCAGACGATCAATCAATCGTGAACCAGTTTCATGAATGGGGAATGTCAATTCCCTTTTTAGCTTGATAATTCTAAATCGGTCCCTCCTTGCGGACTCTGATCTAATGTTGACAATTTAGGTTCGCCATTGTCAAGATTAGATCCCTTTTGGAAATAATAATTTACCCTTTTTGTTTGAATGTACTTTTTAATTAATTAATTAATGATTATTATTATTAATTTTTTATTATTATTGTTGTTATTATTATTATTATTATTTTATTTCTGACCTTTTTGCGGTCTTAATTTTTAATTGATAATAACCAATCTTAACCCTATTGCGGTCTCTAACATATGCTTTTACAAAGGCTTACAGGGATGTGTCCTTGGTTAACCCAAAAATTGTATTGTTCTATACTAGTTCTACATATTATCACATCATTTCTATATTATGATGGCGTCCATAGTAAGTAATGCTTTTAAAGAAATAATTTCTAGTTTCGTTTCTAAATCTTTATCCTCCATACTTATTCCTAATTCAGTTTGCCTGTAGAATATGAGTTTTTCTTATGGATGAGAAATGTACTTTACCTTTTTAACTTTGTTCTTAAAATGTTTTTTGTTCTTAATTGTTTGATTTACTTAAATTGCTAGAAATTTTTTTTAGGATTTCATACTTAAAAAAACCAAAATTATTTTATTTTTCTTCAAAATAATCGCCTTTAAAGTCAACACTTTTTGATATGGAAACAATCATTTCGCTGTTATTTTCAATAATTGCGTCAAACGACTTTCACCATTTAATTTCTGTTTAGATAATTTGGAACAAATTCAAGTCACATTCTAACATCAGATTAATATGGGCTAATTTTCATTAATTCAAAATGTAATCTTTTAAGAATTCTGTCAGTCTACTTAACTGAGTTTACTTTAGTAAGATTTTAATTATTTTTTTTAATAACACAAGAATATTTTAATTGTATTAAATTGTATTTATTTATCATTTATGTTATTTAAAAATTTAATAACGCTAACAAACGTTGATTTTAGAAGTTTAAAAATTAAGCTATTCTGCCAATAATTTTTTTCGTAATTATAATCAAAAGCTTAAGATTATATTAGGAGAAATAAAAATTATTCTATTCATTACACTAAAATCTAATTTAATTTTTGTTTGTTTTCGTTGTTTAAAAGTAAACTATTGTATAGATATCTGTTGTGAATATTAATAATAATTCTTGTATTAAGATTTCATAAAGTTAAAAAATTTTTGAAAAAAATTTATCTGTTATAATCAGACTTTAAAATTTTATTAAAACCAATTAAAATTGTTTTTCATTCATTAAACTAAAACTTCTTTAATTGTTCGTTTGTTTTAATAATCGCGTTAATTTGAATTGATGACTTGCTCAAAAGACATCAGCAGTTTGTACAGGTAAGAAATTGTCAATCTTTGTCATTTTATCTAACGAATTCCTCGTCATTATCGCAATTTCGCAGTCTGTTAACCGATTGTCAAAATCTGAAGCAAAACTTCGAACTGCTTTCTGTCAACTTTAACAACAACATCTTGGAAAAGCGAAATTGCTTTCAAATCGGCACTGCCATTGTATGATCTTGCTTGTTTTTTTTGTTTTCTTGGTCTTGATTTCCGCTTTTCTTGTCTTTGGTTTCTCTTCTAGGTCTTGTTTCTTAGAAGCAAAGACGTTCTCAACACACAGCAGCAATACCTCATCGCCTACTTCTTGCTGTGGGACCTAGGTCGGAACGAAAATGACCCAAATCCTTTTGTAGAGTTGATCTACAGTGCCATAGTAAATCTTAGTTGATTAATAAAAACAATAATTTTGGCACTTTGAAACACTGACAGAACTCAAACGATGTTAAATTCGGTTCCGGAGATTGCCCGGTCTTAGATCCCATTGGCCGAACTTTTCTCGGATCGATTTTGACCCAGCCGCAAAACCTGAAAGATGTAATAAATTACTTGATTCTTTTATTGATTTATTATCATGAATATTGATTTTTAAAATTTATATTAATTATTTCTATTTTCGATTTTTGTATTAATTTTAAATTTTAATATTGATTATATATATAATTCCGTAATTGATTATGAATTTTGTTCTGATTTATTATTGATTATTTATTACCAATTTATTATTTAAAACTTTATTTTTTTATAATTATTAATTTATGTTAATTTTTATTTATTTAATATTAATTAATTAATATTTTTTTTATTGATTTATTTTGTTATTTTTTTTAATATTGATATTAAAATATTAATTTAGCTTTTGAAGAAAACGCCATTGCAAGTGTACCAGGAAGGATTGATAGTCAAAGTTAATTTAATTTTTATAGATTTTCTCATTTTTTTTCTTTTTTATTTATAATATTTTTTTGAATGGATGATGGAAATTGAATTTTCTGTATGGACTTGATAATTTATAATTTCTTTTTAATGATAAATCGATATTTGTAGGATATCGATTTATCAGAAATGGAAAAATCGATTAATGACAACAAAAACGATCTATTCCACATTTTAAAGTGTGGCGTTTCCTGCATAATTCCCTTTAAAGATATAACTGTTATCAGGTTAGTTTTGAAACGTAATTATAAATATATTTTTTTTATTATTATTATTTTCCAATAATATTAAGAGTATTGTTGTTTTTTATTGATATTGTCGTAGTTTCTTATTATTTTGCGTAGTATTTAATTTTTATTATAATTAATATTAATTTAATTTTAACTAATTTAGTTATTATTTAAAATTAATATAATAATAATTTATTAATATTATTAATTTGATTCTTCTTTTAAAATTATTTTATTTACTGTTTTATTATTATTATTATTATTATTATTATTATTATTATTATTATACTCCATTCCATAAAAAACCCGATTTGTTAATACAAGGAGTATTTATATTATATTTAAATTATCACATGAATAAAACACATTATTTACAAAGTTATTAATGACGAATGTTGTACTTACATTTTTTGTACATTAACCATTGATCCTTTCTGACTATTAAAATATTGCAATATCCGAGATTTTCATTCAAAAAGATATTTCAACGTTTCAGGCCTAGTTGACCAAAATGTCTATTGTAATGACAGGCAGAACTCATCAAGATTTTTACAATTATTTCTTTGACAGGGCCTATTGAGGGAAGTGAATAAGCCAATATCGTTGGCCTTTTAATCTGCACACTGCGCCGGCTGATTTATGATGGTAATACATGGGACAATATTTTCTCCGAAGTCACATTATTGCAGCGATTTTTTGTACACCATTTTAGTCTCTTCATTTTCTGATTATCATTAAAGAGAGGGCAAGTTTCATTTCTTCTGCCTTGATAATTCTGAAAACATTAGTTGAAGGATTATTCGTCTCCTCAGACAGACAAGCAACACTACTGGATCGCCGCTTGCGAGTGGCTTCGACAACTTATTGTCGTTTCTCAGCACAATCTTCTGAATTCCTTCCAGATCCTCTCTTTCGCTCCAGTGTACCTCTTTCAAAAAATGTTTTTCTTAAATCGCGGCCATTATCCTTATTGACATGAAATGCTCGACTGTATCCTTTTTCCCATTTTCATTAAGATCCTCTCATAATGGATAAGAAATAATATTTTTTGATCATTTGAAAGAGTCGTCAATTCTAAAATCAATTTAATACAGAAAAACAAATAACAATGATTACCAATTTTATGAAATAAAAAATCTTGGTTTTTATGGAATGGAGTAAGTATTTTAATTTTTATAACTTCTATTGATTATTATTTTTTACTAATCTAATATTTTTAATGTCTCACTTCATTATTGATTTCTTTCAGTTAATATTTAATTTAATCTATTAATTTTTAAAAATGTTTAATATTATTATAACTTTTATTATATTATTATTATTTATTCCGATTATTTATATTATTTTTTATCGATTTTTATCAACATTCAGAAGTGACCCGTTGAAACCGGAGAAACAGGGCCAAAATAATGACGAAAATATCGGTGCCAACAATCGAACAGTAATGGAGAGTCTGCTTTTGACCGATAATCCACCGGTTCGACGTTCGTTGCGACCAGAATTCATTCGACTTCAACCACCTTTGCACTGCAGCGGAACGATGGACGAGCTCATCTGGCTGGACCCGTCACCGGTTGCCGATCACCTGTTTGTGTGGGACATCAACAACGGAAATGGTGGTTCAGGGGTCTTTGGAGGTGCTGGAGGAGGATCAGGCGCTGGCAATGGGAATCAAGACAATTCCGATGATACTGTGAGTGCCGGGCTTTGCTTACCTTTCATTTTTTCTCATATCTTTGAACATTATTTTTCAATATTTTTTATTTATTCTAATTTTAAATTTTTTACTTTTATTATAGCACTTTATAATTAATAATTATTATTAAAATAATAATTATAATTAAAATTTACCTAATTTATTATTATTAGGAATAATAATTATTATTATTGATTATTATTAATTTTTAAATAAATTTTTGTTTTTTTATAAATTATTTTGATCAAATATATTAATTATTTTTATTAGGTTTTCCAGTATGAAATGTCGTATTTTTAGTAGTAATGTAGATATAAAAAACGACATTTTATACTGGACAACCTAATAATTATGACTTATTGCTAATTTTTTATTAATATTTTTTTATTTTGAATTAAATTTTGTGTGCGGTTGTGTGAATGTCAGATGATGACTCTGCTGAAGTCGGCCAAAACGACATCGTTATTGCCCCTCCAGGTCTCTCAATTGCAAGCGAAACTAAAAGAGAACCCGGACCTGTTGAAAAAAATCGATTTTAAACCGCCTGAAGTTAGTGGAAATCTTTTTCATGATCAATAGGCATAGTTTATGGTTCTATGTCGTCACGCCTTTGTTGTTGAACATTTTAATTATTCTCTTAGCTGTCCGGGCTCGTAGAAAAGAACCCAAACATCGCCATCGACGCTCTTCTGATTCTGTTTGATAGCAAAGAAGTGGCCAGGTGGGAAATAATAATATTAAATCAATATTGATAATAATAATCGGATTAGTTACTTCGCGGAGCTAATCAAAATGGAGATCTCGCTCCACTCGCTGGAGGTTGTCAATCAGCTGACGACCGCGGTGGAACTCCCTGCCCAATTCATCCATCACTACATTGAAAAGTGTTTTCAGTCCTGTCACAATTCCGCAGACAAGTATTACTGTCACCGACTGGTCCGACTGGTCTGCGTCTTTTTGCAGTCGCTCATTCGAAACAAAATCATCGATATCAAGGTCCGCATTCGATACCTCTTTCTTATTATTATCGATTTGTGTTAATTGATTATTAAATGGTTTTATCGATTTTTAAAAATTACTATAGATTTTATTATTACAATAATTATTGTTTATTATTGTCGATTTATAATGCCACAATATCAGCGCAATACTTTTATTATTGTTATTAATTGATTCAGGAAATACAAAGCGTCATTTTGCAGTTCTGTTTGGATTTCAACAATATCAAAGAAGCCAATTCTTTGTACAAATTGATCAAGTCTGCCAATGGTGGTGCAGAGGGCGACTGAAGAATGATATTGTTCTTTTTTCTATTTATACACAAAATACATCGATAAATGTGAATTTCTTTATTAATTTTGATATTTATTATCAGCTCTGTAGCGTCACGGTTATTTTTCTGTGAAATGAATAATTATCAAACCAAATCTCGAACTTTCACTTTTTTATACAATGACTGCACCAATTGGCTGTTGTAAATTTTGTCATGAAATATTTCCATTGTTTCTTTAAATTCTTGACATTCACGTGAGCAGCGCTTAATAGATTTTCTGATCTATATGAATTTAAAAAGAGGACTGAAAATATTAAAAGTGGGATTTCACAGAACAATTATCATTATTCTGTAATTGGTACACTTTTTAAGGTTTGGGAGGGATGTGGTTGTTTTTGACAATTTTTTGAAGAATATTTTAACATTCAGTTAAACATTTACATTTGTGTTCCATGGAGATTGAGTTAATAATACCTAAGTTCTAAAAGAAATCTCGTAAAGGGAATTAAGCCTAAGTTGACAAGCAATAAATGTGATAAAGACATCTTGCTTCGGAAATAATCAACTCGACCCATTACTGTGCATTTGTCAGTGCTGTGAGAAAGTTTTCAGTGAATATATAAAATCCAGGCCGTTTTTGGAATAAAGTGTTCCGTTACATGCCGTTCACCGAGTGTAATTACTAGAAAACATTTCCTTGTATTTTCATACCCACCATGTAGTCCCATTTTTGAAAATAAGAATTAACAATTTTATATTTTAAATTTTTAGCTATTTTGGTTATTCTCATGATTTATTTAGATATTTCAGTACTTTTTATTACAATACACTGCTATATTATTTGTAGTACGATACTAGTACTTTTTTTTTCATTAGTACTTTAATTTGTATTTCTAGTACTTTTTAGTGTCTTTATATTCAATGTATGAATAACAAATATAACTATTATTAACTTCATTTAATTTATAAATATAAATATTATATTTTTCACATTTTTTATGATCATGTGCTCATGTAACAATTCCATTATCTTCAAATATGTTTCTATCATCAAGCATGTTTTGTTTCTCAGACTTTAAACCATAATTATCTTTTTTATTACACAAGGATTGGAATATTTATCACAAATAAAATTATCTTATCATATTCTTTTATTTCGATTTTATTACCTTTATTAATTTATTTTACTTGACTATTATTAATATCATTAAATACCTTTTGTGGAGACTCCCAGGCCCGGTCCCAAATTCTCGACAAAATAACAATAAATGACAATATAGCGATTTTTCTTTATTCTGAAAAACTTTGTGGTGTTTTAGTGTTTTTTATGTTCCTTTATATATTTGTGTTTTAGTGTTATTTTCAAATATGTTTTTATGTTTTATAAAACTTAAATAAAAATTTGATCGTTTTTAAAATTGCATTTAACCAATTTGTTAAATTTAATTTATTTTTAAAATAAAAAATGATAATTAAATTATTATTATCAATATTAATTTCTAAAAATTATAAAAATTAAATATAATTTTTTTAATTTAATTTAAATAAAAATTAAAATATTTAATTTATTATTTCATTAAAAAAATATCTAATAATAAAATAATATAGTTAATTGAAAATTAATGGAGATACCGGGATTTTAACCCGGGACCCTTCACATGCACATGAACTGCGCTGACCACTGAGCTACATCCCTCGACTAATTTTCTATTTATCTCACAAATATAATTTAAAAATAATAATATTTAAAAATAACCAATATAAAAATATTTAATTTTTAAAAATTAAATTAAACTAAAAATTAAAAAAGTAATTAAATTATTTTATTTAAATATTCATAATAATTATGTTAATTTTAACCAATTGAATTTGAGATAAGAAATTAACAATAAAATATTATCTTCTTTTAACTTCTGCTTCCGCTTCTCATCAAACAACCACAATGCAAATTGACAGCTTACTTAACCAAAAGTACCACCACTACTCTGCACTGAAACTCAGTGACAGAAGCTGTGTCCACCAAGCCTTTGATGAGAACCTTAACAAAGTTCTCCTCAAATCTTTTTTGAAATCATCGAGCTTTGACACGTACATTATGGACGAAGAGAGTGGAAAACCGGTCCCAAAAGAGTTGTTCTATCTTCAAAAACTCAATGAATGTATCTATGTTCCGGAGTTGATTAATTTTCATGATGGACTGAATTGGTCCACTGTTGTCATGGAATTCTTGGACCAAGACTGGGTCGATTTGAGCTGCTACAATACCACGAATAACAGCGAGGCATGTAAAAAAGCAATCTTGAGAAAAGTTCTCATGATCATGTACGATATGGCCGAGTATGGCTTTTATCATATGGACATCAAGCCAGAAAACATCATGGTCAATAAAGTGACTCTGGAGGTAAAGATTATTGACTTTGAAATTATGGTCTGGGACCGTTCAAAAGAACCTCGGTACCACATGAGCGGAAAAGGAACAATCGGTTATAAAAGCCCCGAAGCTTTTAAGTCTTATCATATTAGAATCATTCCCAACTTGGCTTTTACATTTGGGTGTTTAATGTACGATTGCTTGGAGCAGAGGGTACCTTTTAAAACAGAAGAAGAAAACAAGCAGGGCCGACCTTTGGTTGTCAATCAGAGCTCAGATAGTGCAAAGTCCTTAATTTTAAGGTGTACAAACCGCCATACATGGGACAGAATTGGCTTCTTTGACATCCTGTATGAAGAGTGGTTTCAGACCTTTGATTGAAGTTTTGTTTGAAGAATAAATTTCTTTTTTGACATTTTTTATTTGACCCATTATCGATTTTATCCAATATTTCCTTTTGCTTGAATATTTTATACTTTTTGTGAGTATCCACTAATCATTCTTACTCTACTACAAGATTCCATCATGTATATACCCTTATTTTTATATCCTTATTATGATATACTCCTATTTTCAAATCCATTAATCATATTATTTATTTATACCACATGTGTCACACCTCACACCCCTAAGTAAAGAAAATTCTACTTTAAGAATCTAAAAATAGAGCTTATTAAGGAAGACATTAGTCAGAGAAAAATGTTTAGAGTATTATGATATAGATTTATGTTTATCACCATAATTTAGTTGGAATTGTGGACCAAAATTTTGGAAAGTAAATATAAAATATCATGAAGAAAAAAGATGATTATTTATTATTGAAGGAAGAAGGAATAAGAGGAGAAATATCTATTTTTAATGAAATAGAAAATAAAATATATTATTATTATTATTATTATTTTTATTATTATTATTTAATTTAAGAAATAAAAATTTGGTGTTTAATTTAAAGAAAGATATCTTGAATACTATGATGAAAGTCTTTGATATCCAAGTTGAATGACAATGCCTTTACCAACAGAAGAACTGAAAAAGATAAAAATTTAATTTATTAAAGAACATCGGTATCTTCATCTAACGAAGAAGGATTTTTGTTTGTAGTTGACTTAGAATACCAATTAAATATCGAACTAAATATTTTCCATCGGTACAGATGAAAGAGTAAAGGAAAGTATTTTATCAAATTATAAACAATAGCCTAAATATGTCAGAAAAATAAATGTTAATTCAATTTGCTAAAAATAATTGTATAACAGAAGGTTCACTGTTAGATGAGAATTTAGATCAAGAAATTATATGAAAGAAGATGAATAAATAGCTTGGTTGTAAAACATCAAAGTGGTTAAAATTATACATAGAATTTAAAATAGATAAAAGTACGGAAGCTAAAAGAAATAAAGATGGAATTGATGATTTTTTTCAAATTTTTAATTATTGATTTTGTGGAACAACTTTAAAAAGTGTTAGAAGAAGACAAAATAAAGATGTAGTTTCAGATGGTAATAAATGTGAAGAATGTACTTCAACATTAACACATGAAACATGTAAACCATTTTTGAAGATTTATCAGCTCGTCATATGAAAAGATCTACAGTATTATTTGATAATTTTAATTATGAAATATTTTTTTGTATTAGAATATTTTTAATTAATTATGTATGAACTTATTTACGATTGATTAAAAACAAAAGTTTAGGAATACATAAAAATCAATAAGAAGACAAGGATTATTTATTTGTAGAGTTTATTATAGGAAATAATGAAACTATTGAAGATAAAGAATATAAATGAAAAGACTTAATAAAATCTGATGATAATAAAACTTTTAGAGAATTTGTATGCTATAAAATCTAAATTATATAGTTATATTAGGTGTACAACCTTTCAGGTAACGAAGAAATTCCATAAAAGAAAAAATCTGGATCTTTTGATGAAATCCAGCTGTCAATCCAAATTTGGATGTCTTTAAGGGAACTCTGCCCCTCTCTGGAAAGTGCTGATTGCAAAGAGCGGAACAAATGGTAATCCGAAGGAGCGATGTCTGGTGAATAGAGCGGGTGAGGTAAGACTTCCGACTTTGTACCTTCTAAGTAATTATTTACAATTGAAGTCTTGAGTTATTATGTTGTAAAATTATATTTTCGTGTATATATTTTCGTATATATTCCGGTTGGTTTTCATTCAAAACGTGTTAAAAGAATTAATTGTGATCGATAAAGTTCACCAGTTAGTGTTTGAGAAGATTTTAAAAATTCATATTAGATCAATCCTTTCTGATCCCACGAGATACACAACATAACTTTCAAACTGTGGATATTTTGTTTTTGTGTTTTGGATTGTCATAACGAATCCATTTTTCGTCTCCTGTGATAATTCGATGCAAAAAACTGTTTCTTTCTTGTCTCTGAAGAAGGACATCTCAATTTGTTTTCGCCGCTCTTTCTGTCAATTCATGTGGGACCCAAATTCCTAATTTTTGAATAATTCCTAAAGCTGTCAGACGTTTTGAAATGCATTGTTGAATCACATTTAATGTGACAGCCAAATCAGATTGTGTTTGGCATGGGTCTTCGTCCAACAGCCTTATCAAATCTCTATCTTCACATTGTTTTTGTGGCTTCCCATACTCCTTGTCGTCCGTATCATAAGTGGCCATTTTTAAAAGGGAAAAACCAATCTTTACATGTGGTCATTGAAGGAGCATGTTCTCCATGGGTATCTCGACAATAAAGTAATGTAGAATTACTTTCCGCAAATATCGTTTATTTGAGATGAATATTGACATTTTGAATCGCTATAATATTTAAACAAGGAATATTAAAACAACTGTTCGTGATATTATTGATTATATGATATTTTTGTTTATAAATCAATTCAATATAATTTAGATATATATGCAAACAGAATTTTTATTATCATTTTAAAAAAAGCCGGGGTCTTAGTTGTACACCTAATACTTATTTAAAAGATGAAAAGATACTTAGCTGGTGGTTAAGTAAAAGGAATAAAATAGAAATAAAAGACTATGATAAAATTTTAGATAAATCTTTCAATCCTTGTGCAATTAAAAAAGATAATTTTTGTTTAAAATCTGAGAAATTTAATTTATATTTATATTATATATTTATATATAAAAATTTAAAAGAATTATTTGGATATAGTTTTGATTTTCCATTAATGATTAATTGGTTTCAATTTCAATTTTATGATGAATGACTTTGGAAAATCAAGAGAGGAACGGACATTTCCAGGTTGTTAAAGAAATAAACTGTGGAAATAATAAGAAATTAATTTCATCAGAAATAATTAATATTAATAATTATATCATTTATGTATTATTAAAATTATTATACAAAATGAAAACTAAGTTGAAGCAGTATTAAAATACCCTTTACCACTGTTGGTTTCATAAGTATTTTATAATTTATGTGTTACCATAGAAAACCGCAATGTTCAAAGATATGTTAACTGTGAAACTTAGGAAACCTTATTGTTATACATTATAAAAATTTTTTTAAATAAATAACTTTCGCTTGAAATCAATAACCTCTCACTTTCTAATGTTTCATTCGCTTTACTTTTACAGTACAAGAAATTTAAACTCAATTGATTCAAAACTCCCACAATAAAACCGTATTCGCACCCCACATTAAATCAAAACAATCACAGTACAACTTTAAAAAAACGCAAAGATTGCACAAAAATCTCAACCCGTAAAATAATCAAACGCCTAAAAGTCACGTAATCAACTGATTCAATGTCAATAAGATTATAACAATAAATCAATTTTCCTTAATACAAAAATATAATAATGACGCTAAAAAAAATTATCATAAATTTCACGAGAATACAAAACAAATAATAATTAAAACACAATGAGCAATTAGTAAAAAAATATTTTTAAATTTCACTAAAAATCAAAAATTAAAAAAGTCAAATTTTATCTTAAATAATGGAAAACAAGGGAAAAGATTTCAATAACTTATGTCAAGAAGAATTTTTATTTGTTTTAAATTGTTCAATATTTAGGGTATCAAATTTAACCTGACTCCAAATATTAGGTGGTGCAAATCAAAACAATCAGTAAAGCAACACTTGTATTTATATCACACCAAAAGAAAATACAATACACTAAAATTCAAAGAGATAATGCACAGGCTTGGGATCACAATAAAATGTCTGAAATGTTCCACAAATCTTACAC
>JBBMKC010219398.1:0-12356 GCA_037834085.1 Bipalium vagum
TCCGTCACATTAAATATGACTTTTGAAATGTGTTGAATAAATTTTGTATTTTATCACTTTATTTATGCTCGGATGATCGTATTTGTGATTTTTTAATTAAGTTTTTAAATATTAAAGAATTTTTTTTTGTATTGGGGTCGCGTTCAATTAGTCCCTTCAAAATGGGGTCGCGATTCTAAAAAAAAGTTTGAGAACCACTGATTTAGAGTTTAGTTTTAATATATTATATGTATTATTTACGCTTTTGAATTGTTGATTTAATATGTTAAATGGAAGATTTAAAATTTTTCTAAATATTGGGAGCCTATTAAAATTTCATATTAATTCTAAAGTCCTATTTCACTTCTTCCAATACTATTGAAATTATGGATATTATATAAGCAACATTTATACTGTTCGTGTGGTAAAATTTCGATGAAAATCCAAATTTGAACAAAGGATTACGATTTGGAAAATCTTGAAAGACTGAAAAATGAGAGATTTTTAGATTGCGGTATTAAAAACCATGATGGACATAGTTTTGGAAGCTTCATGATCTTGAGCGACAATATGGTTGAATGGACGAACAGCTTTAATTATTATTGATGATTGACTAACTGGTGTAAGATCTTAATAAAATTAAAAAGAAGCACATTATTCCAAGTCTGTAAAACACAATATTGTGCTACAGAATTATAAGGCAAAACTGCGCACTGTAAAAATAGTGTCTGAAGCTTTGTGTGCCAAAAATGTTTCAGTACTTCCATGACCAGCACGATCTCCTGATGTCACTTATCAGATATGCTTCGGATGATCTTTGTCGAATTGATGAACAAAATTATAATCAAATAGAAACTACAAAAAAACAAATGGCAAAAAGATTAATAGAGCAAAGGGAACTAATATCAAAAGAGAATTACCAAAAAAATATTTTAAGTATGTGAGAAGACTACAGAAATGTATTGACTAAAGAGCAGCCCATACTAGTTATTAATTGTCAAATAATAAGTGCTTATATTAAGACAAATACAGTTGTTTTGCTGAAATCTTGTTTTATTATGTTGTCATAATTTTTGTGGATAAATATACTTTTTAGACTGTGTGAATATCAGGAGCTGAAGTTAAGTAATTCTTAACTTAGAATTTTGCGTAATTATGCTTCACAAGTTTAAATGTGTTCATAATGTCAGAGAAATAACGTTTAATTATCAACAGATCATGGTTAACAGGTTTAGTTTCCTAACGCAATACTCGTTGTTTGTGCAAAAACTTTTCCGAAAGTAATGAGTTTTTGAAATCAGGATTGAGATAAATCAGAGTCTAATTTGAACGATGATAAATTGAAGTAGTAAATGGAATCGAATACACTAATAATAGTTAGAGAAGTTATATTAAAACGTAAGCATATCAACAACAAAAAGGAAAGAGGCGAAAAAATAAGTGACTTACAAATTTAGTGAAATTCAAAAAACTTTAGAGGTATCAGTTTTTTTTTTCATTAATTCAAAGAAATATGTTCGAACCATTTATATTACGAATCATTACATGCAATGAAAAAATTAATCTTATACGATAATCGTAAAAGATCTGCTCAGTGGTTAAACAAAAATGAATCTCAGAACCAAGAACAACCACCAAAAAGACAATAATTATAGGCTTTTAGTGTAACGCTGATGTGATCCATTACATCTTTTATAAAAAGGAGTGGAGATATTACAGATAAATACTTGGTAAAAGACCACAATTCATAAAAACCTTTATAAAATGATTTCAGCAATTGTTAACAGAAAAGGTCAAATTTTATTAAATCAAAGTATCAGACCGCATAGGTCACGAATAACCCTGGAAAAGTGAAATCAGTTGCAATATGAAGTTTTACGCATTTATCTTTATTTTCGGATTTTTTACCAACTGATTTTCATTTTTCAAGCACCTTGAACTGCTTATCTACAAAAAAAACTTGACAATACTTTTCGATGTTTCATAGAATTTCTAGATACCAATTTTTATAATAATTGAATAAATAATCTTTTTTCGTGTTGACAACATTGTAATGATTGTGATCGCGCCTATTTTGATCAAATAAATTTATTTTTGACAAAGTTGTAGCTGTTTGAAAATGTAACACCATAATAAGAAAATACAAATAAAACTACCATTGTCCTTCCTACCAAAAATGAAGTTCCTTCAGAAAAATAAAGAAAATTGTCGACAAATCTTACATAATCAAAGTGGATCATAATAAAAATCTTACCGAAGATAAAATAATGGTAATTAATTAGATATACATTATTTCTTTAGGATTAATGTCTAAATAAAATACTTTATCACGTGTGCAAAAGATTGTTCCAAAATCTAAGTCACTGTAACTAATCTATAATAAAAAAATGGTTAGAAAAGAGAAAGAAAACATAAAATTAAAGTTAGCATTAACAAAAGAATATTTGAAATATATATTTTATCAAATAAAATAATGAAAAAAATATTAAATATGGTGACACAAATATTGATAATACCAGTCACAAGAGTAAGTATTGTGAAAAGACAGACTGGGACTTAAGAGACTTATTGACATCTCTTTTTAGAGACCAAATTAATTTCCATCAAAGTTGAAATAACATTGAAATTCCTTCTTTTCAAGTTTGACTTGAGAGTTTGACCCTACTTTCCAATGCATTCTTCAAAATAATTTTTCTAGTTTTAACTCATTTCTAAGTCTGAAAAAAAGAATATTTTCCATTTTCGAAATAATATTTACTTTATGAATAATATTTTTAAGAAAATAAAACTACTTGAAGAAATCTGGATTGCTTGATCATTTTAAGTTGCAACAAATCCTTTAATAAAATTTCACAAGATTTCAATATTTTATTTTCTTATAAATTTTAAAATATTTTATTAATTTTTATTACATGTTCCTTTTTTTCATAAAACTATAATTTTTATAAATTTATTTCAAATGCATCTGTAAATTTTAAAATTAAAAATTTAATATTAATAAATAAGAACTATTCTCAACATACAGTAAAATGCAAAAGTCTTTGTCCTCTATATATGTCAATCTTTTAAATGTATATTTGCTGTTATTTGAAATACGTTTTTGCAAATATGCTTAGTAATAAGAATAAATCTATACATATGTGAATGTTTATAAATAGATTTCTTATTTTTAGAGTTTTTTAATAAAAATTTCATCACAACAAAAATCAAGTAGAATGATAGCAAGGCATTCAGATATTTTGCATTTTTGGAAAATTAGTGACGTTCTCCATCAAAAATATCTATTATAGAATAACAAAGATCTCTTTAAGAACTGTGAAGTGAAACATAAATGAAATTAAAGAAAAATACACCATTGAAGACCGTCCGCGCATGGGACGACCTCTGAAGGTTAAGGAGAGTGACAATAAAGCGCTTATACAATTGATCAGATGGAATCATAAGGTTACATCAAAAGAATTTGTACAAAAAACTGAAGGACAATCGATGTTTGGAAGTTCTTAAACGATTGGGTAACCATAGTTCATTACCCCATGGGACTCTAATACTAACGCAAATATATAAAGATACCCTTGTTCAATGGGCAATTCAGCATAAGGATGATGACTTTTTTTCGAACTATTTTTACTGAAAGAAAAGTCCTTGTAATTGTTTCGAAATACCATTCGTAGATGGTGGATGAATTTAATCGTTGAATTCAAAAGAATTCCAAAAAATAGACAGAAGGTAAGATTATTGAGAGGCTTCAGCATCAAGAGTCTTTTTGATTTGCATGCATTTAAAAGAATTATGGATGGACCATATTTTGTTCAATTTCTTCAGAAATACCTGATTCAAAATACTAGTAAAATGTTTGGTTGAGGGTGGAGATTACAAATAGACAATGATCCCTAACATAAAATTTGGGTTGTTCAGGACTACTTGTCTATTAATGCACCCGAAGTTATTAATTGGCCTTTTAATACTTCAGATCCATAATAGGAAATTATTTTCATAGTCAAGCGTCGCGTAGAGATAAGATAACCAGCAAATCTTGATGACTTAATAGAGTTTTCATATGAAGAATGGAATAAGATTGATATGGACATTTTAAATATTTTAGTAAATTCGGTGGCTGCAAGACTTTTAGCGCTTATTGATTCCAAAGGAGAAAGAATCAATTATTCAATATAATACCTTTTTACTTTTGAGTGTAATATATCTTGTACATAGTATTTAGTTTTTTTTATTTATTTTTAAATAGTCAATAAAAAGTAGAAATTATGAGGCCAAAGGCTTTGTAATAATAAGATATTTTATAATATAATAATGAATATTATAATAATAATAACAATGAATATTTTGAATATTATTTTCATTCTCCGTTATTCCTTTTTTCCTAAAAATAATTCAAAACAGAACCATTAACAAAATATGCTAATTTTATGAGGATATTTTTCTTACCAAAAAGTATTATTTTATTTATTATATCTGATAATTGTCTTTTTTAAGATGAAGGAATTAATTATTCAAGAAAATGCCAATAAAGAGGATTATAAAATAATAAATAATAGTAACATTATTTAAGTTTAAATTTTAGCATAATAAAATAAATAAATAAAATATTTTCTTAAACTATAAATTCTCTGTTGTTATTTCTTAATTTTACTTTGAAGTCGAGTTTTTAATATTTTATTGAGAAATAAAATTAAAATATTTTCGAAATTGTTTAAAAGAAAAATCAAAATTTGATTTTAATCATATTAGGGTTAATTAAAATATTTTTTTAATTCTGATCAACAATATTTTTATTTAATCTGACATCTACTACTTTAATTCCTTAATTTGTTATAACACAAAGGGATTGCAATTTATTTTTATTGTTATTTATATTTTGTGCGATTATATGATTACACTGATATCCATGTACATCTGTTACTGTATAATAATATAAAAATTAAAATTAAAAAGTTAAAAGTTAACCTGACAAAATAAAATACCAAAGTCGCTCAATCTAGAAAAAACTTTGATATGTATCCTTTCATTGTTTACCCGAAAAATTTTAAACTTTCTAACATATCGTCCCATCGGAATAAGCATGACAGAATGGGTAAATTTTTAATCGACGTTTTCTTCTTAAATGATAATATCAATATAATGTCATAAAACACAAAGATGTATGAGAAGAAAAAGTATCATTTTTGATAAAATAAATTTCACATATCCACCATATTCACCGGACCTCTTATCAACGCATTATTATGTTTTTTAAATTTAGAAATATGCCATGAATCAAATTATTAGATCTCGAAAAGATCTAGTAGTAGAGCTTCATGAAGATGGGAGAAGTTTCAGAGAAATTGACAGACGTTTGGGAAAAATTATTTCATTATTTTACGGGCATTGGATGCTTGGTGTGAGGGAGGCTTTCAGCATTGTCAGTGGCAGTGGATAGCATCGAAGCATCAAAGAACGATAATATCGAAATACCAACAACAGTACTAATCTTCTGGGTAGAGACAGATTTATGCCGACCACTAAAATTGACATATATTGAAAAATGAATCTCAGCAAATGATGCACCTTAGTATTACATATCGAAGGTTTATTAGTATTTGTCTGTATTCAAACCGTTCAAAGCGAAGATTATCATTGATATTACATCATGAAGCCATAAGGCTCAGTTAGTGTTAAGAAAGACAACAAAAGAGTGAAGAATGAAATTGAATCAACTTTAGTGATGAATCAAGATTCTGTCTATGAAAAAGTTATGGTCGTTTTAGGATGAAACGTTACCGTGTCAAACGACAAGATGTTGGTTTAATGCTACCAATGGAGTTATACCTGAAGTTATGGTCTGAGATCATACATATTTTGGATTTTGTATTTATCAGAGTTAATTTGAATGTTTTTCGATACATCGAAGAAATTCTGAGACCTGTATTATTTCCATTAACCAATTCCATTCAGTAGTTCTATTCCATCCTAAAATATTGGATGAATTAAAAAGCAGTTTCAAAAAATATGGAAAGACATACTTAAGGGAGAAATAATTCTTCGGATTAATGGTATTCCAGGAAGAATACAAGATTATGTTGTAAGAAACGATGATATGAATCACTATTGACATGTTTTCCATAGCAATTTACTTCTTTCATACATTTTGACCTAATATATTTGATAAAATTATTTTGTCACTTTTAGTGGTACATTCTTATTGAAAAGAAAATGGATACATATAGATTCAGGGTGATCAGGAAAAAGTGATAAATTTATTTTTGTCCCACCAGGTTAATTTTAGTTCTTTTTCAAAAAAAATTGATTTTTTTATTAAATTGGTTTGGATTTTGCAAATAATTTTATATTTTAAATTCTTACTATTCATCGATGACTAAATAGCAAGAAAAACTTGTCTCGAACAAGGATTTCGTAATTGTGATTTTGTAAATCTGCTCTGAATTGCTTCTCCAAACATTAGAAGATCAATAAAATGCTTTGAAGATTTTGGAAAGACTGGAAGACGCCTGGAAAATCATCAAAATGCATCTTCAACGTAATTCAAGGATCTCATTGCGGAAGATAATTCTTGAAACACGTATGTATCGTGAATTGGTTCTAATAATGACTAAGAGTCTGCTCAATTATAAGTCTTAAAAGAAGCTCCAAAAGTTTAAGCTTATAATGGACAAGTATAAGCTCATATGACTTCAAAGGTATTGGGCTTCAGGTCAACATTAGGAACGCATATTGTCTCCGATAAGTTATTCACTATCGAACACGCACATAACCATCAAGACAAAGAGAGTTTCATCCAGCGCTTTTGCTAGGATTGAACGGCAGTCGGTGTATGGTTATGCAAGCAGCGAAATTCCACTTTTTTCATTGACAAATGCGTTAAAACCAACCAAGAAATCTACAGAGGCCAGATTCTTTAGGCTGACGTACTTCTGTGAGTTTAATCACACTTCGGTAATTAGCAATGGATATTTCAGCAAGACTCAGCTCAGAATGATCGAGTACTCGCTGGATCATAATTCGATGGACTATAATGTATTGTCCATTTTATAGGTCAGTCTCTAACAACAATCCTTCACAATCGATTCATCGAGAATGGGACAAAATATTGTCAAAATTTCGAGAAACATTTGGAACTCTGCTTCAAACCAAGGAGGCTACTTCAAGAAAAATTTTATATTTTGTTTTAAAAATATTTATTTATTGTAACTTGCTATAAGTTTAATTTATTGGCTAAATAAAAAATTATGATAATATTTCTTGTTATCACTTTTTCCTGGTCACCTTGTAAATATATAAATCAACTTATTTCTCGTTGACTTGCATTTACTTATTTTAAAATGAGTGTTCATCCAATATAAACAGTACCTGCAAAAAGTATTCGTACGATCACCTTTTTCATAATAAAACTTAGATTTAGAAAAGTTAAAGAAAAAATAGGTCCGAACGTTTCTGAGTGATCACATGGATTGGAACACAGTCCTCTTGTCTGACAAAAGCAAATTTAATGTTTTTGGGAGCGATGTAAAAGTTATTGTGTGGAGAACTGTGGCATAAATAAATCTAACTATTTTAGAAATTAAGTGATCGTACGAATACTTTATATATATATGTGTGTCTGGCTATTACTTGCTTGAGTATAAATTAAATGGTTAAAAATCTAAAAAAAATTCTTTCAACTTTTTAATCGAATAAATATTATTTTTATTATTGAAAAGAATAACTTATTTTTAAATATTTTTAAATATTTTAGTCAACAAATGCCGATTGAATTCTAATGCAGTTAAGACAAGTCTAAAAATAAATATTGGAAAATAAAAAATATTCTTAGATATTTTTTAATAATTTTTTTGGTTCAAAATAAATTTTAAGAAATTTATTTTTATATAACGTACATTTTTGTAATATTATATTATTTTTAATAATTATTTCTTTACCAGGGTTATGAAATATTGACAATCAAAGCTATTGATAGTGGTCCCTCTCAAATTCACATGGCAGTTTCTCAAATTCGTATCCTGATCGATGATTTTGAACTTAATGATGCATCTTATACCGATAATATTAATACTGACAGTCATAATGTTAAGAATTCTAGAGGATTTTTATATTTCGACTGGTGGGAGCCTAATAAAATGATAATCATTTGCATTTTGTTAGTGACATCAGTCATAAGTTGCGTATTAATTGGTGCTATCTGTATTATGGCCAAAAGAAGAAATAACACAGCAGAGAAAAACGATATGAAAATGATGAATATTGAAACAAATAGCTTATATAAACCAAGAATTTCAGAAGGTTCAATGTTCGAAGACACCATTATACATTACAAAGATTTAGAATTTACTACAAATGACATTTTGGGACTAGAATTGTCTGATAACTTATTTTCCTTTCAAAATCGGATTCAGCAAGCAACGTCGAATTATATGTTGACATAGTTTTTATGGTTGATGAACTTCTTCCTATACATTTTATGTAAATAATACAGATAATTATTATTCTTGACTTTGTGAAATCTCTTATAGTAAAAGAAGTTTTATTTACATTAAGTAATCAAATTTTTATCTTTTTCACTTTGTTTTTAGTTTTGATTTTATCTCGATTTTTTAAAGCAAAAAACTTACAAATTTTAGTTATGTAGACTTATTAATCTCACTTAACGCGAGATTAAATGGTTAAAGTATAAAAGTTTTTATTCTATATTAGATGTACGAGTATGATTTCGCCGTTTTCTTTAGTTTAAAAAGTCAATGACAAAGGATTAAAGGCAAATGAAATTTATATTAAAAATAATTTTAGTCTACCATGACAATATTTTAATAGATATATTTTCATGCAGCAATATCACTTCCCCATACATGGCAGCCTTTTAGTTGTTTTACTGAGTTCCTGATTTACATGCATTTATTTCGAAATCCCATAGTAAATTATAACTTTTTGATCTCATCATACTTATACTAATAATTTTTCTCCATGAAAATTTCATTTTACAGTGACGTTGTCGTCTGGTCTGGATCAATTATTGGACTTTAAAATTATGATTGTTAAAAAAATCCATTTTTCATCCCCAGTGAGGATACGATGAGGAAAGATTTTCTTTTTTTTCCTGTCATTCAAAATTTTGCAAGTGTTTTTTCTATGTGATTTGATTCTTTATGTTAATCCATATGACACCCACTTTCTTTACATCTGAATCTTTCTAATGATGATCTAAAATATAAAACTGAGAATAATACAAAATCCGTTTCAAGAATTACAACATAAAGATAAATGGCTCTTAAATTGTACTAAAGATAAAAATAACGTTTTTTTAAGATATTGTCCTGTTAAAAATAATAAACATAATTAAATGTTACTAACGCCCTAATAGAGTTCCCTTTCAAATCTACATGCTTAGACTTCAAATCAATTTCTTTCAACTGTAATTCTCAGTTTCTCTTCAGTTCAATTTTCAACTTTATTTCAATTTCAAACTAACTTAATACAATAATCGCTTATTTTTCATTTCTCAATTTTATTTAATTCTTCTTTCTAAATTATTTAATTTTCTTCTGTCTATGGAGGCTTTACTCCTCAATTAAATAGGAATTTTCCGAGCCAATGAACGCTCCGAACAACCACTGATACCTCGCAAACGTCAGGAATGTCCTCCATCTTATCCCTTATCATATTGATCAATACTGAAACCAGGGGTCTCAAGCAATAGTTCAGCTCGAATTCACTTAACTGAGATAAATAATTAATACTCCTTTAATCTGCGCCTGCCAATCCACATTGGCTCTAGAGCTGAGAGTCGACTTCTCATTAACAGTCCAATCAGAACTCAACAAAACTTATCACTTTATGCAGAATCACCGCCTTAATGATAAAGAAATTACCTCAAGCAGAATTAGTACCCAGAAATAATCACATTAGGAAGCAAATCTGTTAATAATTAAAGATAATTACAAACCTCGTTCGAGCATAAAATTAATTAACCAAAAACTGAATTTTAGTAAAAGGATTTTTTTTTAATTAATTCTTTATTATTAAAATAAGGGCTTAATGTTTAACATTATTATTATTAGTAGCAGTAGTAGTATTAGTACTATTATTATTATTATCCTCTTTGATTATTATTACTAAATCGATTTTATGGTTAATGATTTTGACTTAAAAGATTTATAATTATTGTTTATAACCGTTGATAATTATCAATAGATATCACTATGTTAAATTACTGACCTTTTGTGAATGAGTTACAAATAAACGATACCGTTGTCATAATAATTTATATTCATTTTCAATTGCTTTAAAATCAAGATTAAGTGTTTTATTTTTGATTTATGAAAATATTTTCACTAAAAAAATAATTATTTTTCTCAAAAATATAACATTAATCTCATAAAATAACATAATATTAATTTGTTTTAGACATTTGTGATGTTCACAAAAGACGTTATTTCACACTAAAATAAGAATTTAATATATTTAAAAAATAACAAAATATAGTTTTTTTTATTTATTATTTTATCATTATTTTATTATTTTAATTTGAAAACATGATTGTGGATTAATATATTTTCTTTTACTTAACTTTGTCGGAAATTTTCTTCAAGATGTATAAGATGACTTAATTAGTTTAAATCAAATATAAATAAATTTCTGTATTTACTAAAAATATATCTTTATTGAGATTTAATTTTATAATTCTGTAAACCAACATAACCATTTGAGACACTCGACAGTTTCTAAATAATTTATAAATTTATATTTCTATTGAATCTTTTTATTATTTAATTTACATGTCATTATATTCTTTCTTTCTAAAATTATTTAATTATCCTTCTTAATCATATTAGATTGTCTAAGAGAAAATTTGATTTTCTCTTTAGAAAATAGTTTAAGGGCTTTTAGTGAAATTCATAATTAAGTGAATTAGTTTTATATATCTCGTTAATGAAATTATACGAATTACAAAGTAAATAAATAAATATAATACTGATATAAATAATTTTAATATTAGTTAAATATTAAATAATAAAAAGGTTTTCAAAATACGTAATTATAGCCAATATATAATTAAATATTTCTTAAAATATTCTTAAAAATTATTCAATAGTTACAAATATATTAAAAGTAAAATAAGAATCCTTGAAAACAAAAATATTATGATATAAATGTTAAAATAATTATATTTAATTTGAGTATATATTAAAATAATGATATAAATAATAATTATTATTACAATTATTATTATTTTTATTAATAGAATTTTTTCAATGGTTACTTTATAGATGATTTTTAATATATAATTATATTGAAAATAACTAAAATATTATGCTATCATTATTGATAAGAATAAACTAAAAATAATAAACGATTATTTATATAAAAGAATTTTGTTCTATTTTCGATTTTGAAACTGATAAAATTATATTATTAATTGATAAGTCTTATATAAATAAATTATATTTTAATATATAATAATTATTTTTATATAATATATTTGTTAATTTTTAATTTATGTATAGCATCCAATTAACTCTTAGTTTTATTCGTATTAAATTTCAATTTTCAAGTAAAGTGCTCTCGTAAAATGTAATCATTATTTATGTAAATTATATTTCATTTAATTCAAGCTTCTTCATTTGAAAGATATTTAAAAAATCAATTAAAAAATTTGCTTGACCTGAAAATTAATTTTTCACAAAATATTTTGGGAGAAATTTCTTTAATGTAAACAAATTCAGTTTTTTAATTAAGTTATTGAGAAAATAAATTAATAACAAATGGTTCATGAAATTTGTTTAGACATTTTGAAGGAAAAAGAATGAAATTATTACTTATTTCTAATCTAGATAATTTAATAGAACAGTGAGGAATCTTAATATTACTTTTATCTTATTTTATTATTTAAGAAGAATAATTTCCTTTTTTAATTTAAAATATTAATTTGCGCGAGGTTTAGATTTAAAATATATTCAATATTATCATATTTCAATGTTAAATTTTCACAAATTTTTCAATTTATATTCAATTCTGATAAAAAGGTTTATAATTAATCTAAATTTTTATTTTATAATAGTTATATTCTTGAGTAGTCATTTGTAAATAAGAATTCAAAGTAGAAGCAATAATAACATATTTTATTAAATCCGATTAATCAAATAAGCTTTTCAAACTTGGACCTCACTTTTTATTAAAATTAAATCATTTACTTTTTTAAAATTAACCAACACTTATTTAAAATATTTATTTAAAAATTTTAAAAACTTAACATTATAATTTTTAAAAACTTTAAATTAAAACCATTTAATAATTGGGTTAAAATTCCGTTCTCATACCCCCAGGGTCACTTTTGTTTATCTATTCTAAATAGATAATTATGTAACTAAGGA
>JBBMKC010219409.1:0-12356 GCA_037834085.1 Bipalium vagum
GGTGCGCTATCCATCAAAAGAGCAACGGCATTGTTAACCAGTTATCATGAAAAAGTTAATTCTCCCAAGATCAAGAATGTGGCCTGGCTGTTTCAACAAGGACAGTACAAAGATATTTCAAGTCCCTAAATATGAAATACACTGAGAAAGTATAGCCTGTTCAGATGAATAACCATGAAGAAACCATATTTAAATGAACGAAATACCATCGCTTAAAGTGTACAGAGATTATAGCAATATATATACTCTCAAATATCATCAACCTTCATGAACTCTCATAAGGTCTCTTTTGTTAGTTACTTTTTCAGTATCATTGTAAACCGAATTCTCCTAATTGTTTCAATTTCAATACTAGTTTTTTTTTTTCATTAATTATTTTTTCCCTAGCAACTTTATTATTATTTAAGCTACTCAATTGAAATTTACCATAATCAAAGAATTGTAAATTTTTAATATTCATTTTGTCCATGTAATTCGAAGACAAAGAAAATTTTCTTTAAATATTAATTTAGTTTTAAGATTTAAGTTGATAGAAAGTTGGTTATGATCCATTCTTTTATTTTAATTGAATAGCATTTAACTTTAAATCTTTCTTCTTTTTATTCCTCTGCTCCTGTGAATTAAAAAAAAATAAAAATAACTCTATTTATTATTAGTAATAATTCTTTACTCGTATGACAAGAGTTATTAAATGATTGTAATTTTGCCAAAAATTAAAATTTATTGAAATTGAATATTAGGAATTAGTGTCATAAAACAAAAGAAATGGCCTTGGATATTTTATCAAAATTCACGCTTTTTCTAGCTTAAAATCAGTGAGTTATTTATACTAAATCGTAAAATTTGTGAACATGATTTTTATATCATAATATTTTTTATTAACGAATTGATTTAATCACTTGGTTTTTTTTAAGAGCTACAAAAATATCAAAATAAAGCTAAGAAAATAACTTGTAAAATAGATAGGTTCAAGAACATAGTAACCAGATTTTCAGGTACAGAACTAACAAAAATGCCAATCAACTAATTCAGCTTAAGTTAATAATTAGAGTGGATCAATTGGTTCAAATATTCTACAATTAGATAACAAATTTATTAAAATGAAGATATCGTGAAGTAATTTTAAAAGAAAATATTTTATTGAATTGCTATATCAGCTTAAGTTATATTCCGGAGCAATAGCCAAGTTACCTAATTCAAAATATATAGAGCCAAACTTTCCTTATTAAAATTAAACAACTTGTTTTTATAAAATTAAAATATTTTTCATATTTATTCCATATCAGAAATGTCAGCCTGTCATTAAACCACATTGTCTTACATGTTCATCATTTAAAATCGATATTAATGTTTCACATAATTAACTTTACTGAAATACATAAGAACGAGATTTCAAACCGTAAAACCACAAAAAGATAACAACAATATTTAATTTCTAAGGACAAACAAAATTTCCGAAAATCTTCCAACCTGCTGTCGCCAATCAGTCAGATGTATCGGAAGATTCGACAAACTCTTCGCTTTTGTAAATACCTGCGCTCAGCTTGCCGACAATTTCACCCATTTTCTGAACCTTGGGCTTTTCCGTCTTCTCGGCCGTTTTCTTTCCATAGTCCTTCATGGCCTCCAAATATTTTTGATGCTCCATTTTATATATATTGGCGTATTTCGTCTTTTCTGAATCGGTAATCGATTTCCACCTCTCCCCTATTATCTTGGCCACGTCGCCAATAGAGCTGCCCGGTGGTAACGATCTCTTGACCTCGTCACGGACATCTGCCGAAAACAACAGGAACGCGGTCAGTGGTTTTTTCGGTGCGTTTGGATCGCGGGATTTTTTTTTCTTTTTAGTTTCTAAAACATATTGCTTCTTGTCTGTTGACTTCTTTTCCGTCGATTTCTTTTCCATCACCGTCTTTTCGATTTTGGTTTTCACCACATGGTTCTTGATGAAGTCTTTCGTTTTGGCAAGCCTCTCTTCGGACCTGTCGCTGCCTCCAGCTCCAACCGGCGGTGTATCATCTCCACTGCTGTCGTCTGACGATGACGATGAGGCGCCCACATCGGAATCGTACTCCTCTGCTACGTCCGATTCGCCCACCTCTTCGGGATTAAAGTCTTCATCGTCCTCATCATCGTCATCGTCATCGTCTTGTACGATCATCTTCGTATCTTTGGCTCGATTTTTCTTACCCTCCTCTTTCATACGTTGCAAGTAACCGTCGTGAGACCCATCCGACGACGACCAGTCCTCTTGGCGGTTGATATTGTCCCCACTGCTCAGCACGTACTTCTTCGATTTAATAAACTCCAGGAACCCATTGTATTCGCTCTTATCAATAGAGTTGAAAGTGTGTGTCACACCCGTCACGGTCTCGATGTCGAAATCAAACGTTCTTTGCATTAAAGACGCTCTGGATAAGTTTACGCTTGTTATTTCATCACTTCTGATCGATACTGCTGGTTTGGGAACGAAAATAAACCCCTTGTCCAATGGGTAGAGGAATCCAGAGGTCGTCTTGTAACTGCAAGTCAATGCTCTCGAGTTTAATTTACTTTGGAACTTATTGGGCACCGTTAGCTTCTGATCGTACAAATTCTATAAATACAATGGAATATATTTATATATTTTATAAAATCAATTTAATATTATTAATAATTTGATCAATTAGAAATCAATTTTGATTATCAGTTTCAGTGAAAAGTATTGTCGTTTTTCATATAAATATTTTAAAGTAAAAAATAGTCCGAATGATATTGTAATATAATAACACGATTTACACATCTTTGTTAATCTATAATTATATCCAAAACTTGGATTCATCAATTCAATCTTGATTAAATAATATAAGACGAATTTTAGGAAACTATAACAATATCGAAAATTCCAATATCTAAACCAATACTCCAGAGGCTACATATCATATTTTCCGAAACCTGTATAACAAATTTTAACAAGCGATATACCCAGCGTTGTTACAAAAGATTTCATTTTACACATTACTTTGTTTTGAATTGTGATATAGAAAGTAAATTAATTTTTCCTCAATCTAATATTTAACTGATAAAATTTACCTTGTACAGTTTTGTCACGACTTCGTACGTTAATCCCGTCATATTTTTGGTGATTGCGCCCTTATAATTTTCCAACAGAGTCTGTTCGGAACAGTTCAGATCAATACTGATCTCATCTTCATTGTTGAACAAAAGTATGATGAAATAATATCTCGTTTGACCGTGCGTGATGGGAGGATTAATTTGTAGCACAAAAAAGATCTGCCTTTCATCTGGATGAGGTAACAAGTAAAACCGAACGAAGTTTTCTTTTGGAACTGAGTAATCGTATGTCTTTCCTCTCAGATGAATGAATTGGGAATAGAGTTTGATTTCGTAACGGCCTCTCGGCTGCAGACAATGCATTTCTTTCAACGACAGAAGAGCATCTCCACTGGCCTAAAATAATTCAAATTTACCAATCTCATGACAAAAATTGTACCTCCAGAATATTTGCTTCTTTTGTCACATTGTGTAGCATATCGTTCATTATATTTTCGTTCATTGAAACGGTGGCGAATCGCATTTCATAAATGGAAAACGCCTCATCAGATGTCTGGAATTGTAACGTCAATTCGTTTTTGTTCAAGCTGGCATTAATGACGTCCTTCAAGTTAATATCAAAACTTCTCAACCCATCAATGAGAAATTCCATATATTCATCTATTTGATTATAATAATTATTAAAAACAGATAAAAATGGCATTTACAAATACCTTCAAATCGAGGCTTTCCCCAATTCCAACCCTTCAAACAGGATTCAACGTGTTTAATTTTTACATTGTAGTTTTCTTCGAAATATTTTGAAATTTTTTCATATTCGTTTTCTGCAAATCCATCAAAGTAATGGCGTTTTTTTATATTCAATTTGATGCATATTCCAAAACCTCGAGCTCGATAAAGCCATTCTGCGGTGTTTATTAATTTTGATTCAAAATGACCGGTTTTTCCAGTTTTTTCATTCTTAAAATGAATTGTAGTGGGTGTTAACTTTAATTTAATAGGCGACCAAAACCCTAAATGCTCTGAAAACAAATTATCAAACGACAAGGTACTCATTGAAATAATGCATAATTTAAACAAAGCATAATTTGATAATATTATCCATCTTTTTTTCTTATCAATCCTTAATATCTGTACATTAATTACATAATGTTTTATTATTATTTAATAAAATTGTATTTTATTATTTCTTAATTAAATTTTTGATGAAACAGTTTTTAAGAATTAAATCAATTTTTGAAAATAATAAATAAGAAAGATAATAACCATAAATTATTAAAAACATTTAATATTATCAATAGTTCTATAATAAAATTTAAATTATATATTTTAATCATTTCATTTAAGAGTAATTTAAAGATCTAATTCTTAAATAATAAAATTGAAATAGATAGTATATTGATCTCCTTGAATTTTATATTGTAAAAACGAAACTATGGTGATTACACGCCTAAAACTTTTTATTTATTGGAGTTGTACAGACCTATGAAATTTGAGTTAATAGTAATGAGTCGAAGAGTATTAAAAAGAAAGGAAGAAAGCAGATGATTTTTCCAAGTCAACGAAGAAGTGATAGAAAGACGATTATCTGGTAGTTCAGGACAATTTATTGAGTACAAATCGTTTGCACAAGGCAACAATGGGGAAGTGAATGTGGGGAAGATGCATGACATTAGGAAAAGTAGCATCAGAATTTATTGGTATCTATGTTTTAATAGCAGTAATAAAGAAAGATATTGGCACACATAATTTCTAGTTATTCAATGTACGCAAAACATGGAAAATAACTTTTAGGGAAATACCATTCTGGAAATTTTTGTTAATGTTTACATGAAAGCTATTAAAATTTGAAAAAACATCTTGAAATACCACAGTGGGAAAGATGAGAACAATTGATAAAAGTAGAAATAGATGATTAGCAGGTTTTAATGAAAATTTTACCACCACCAGGATATTGTACAACAAAATAAGATTGAATGCATTATTCCCTTGGACATCATCAATAGATATCGTTAAAATGAAGAATGGAACACTGAGGTTTGATGTAAATCATAGGAAAATGAATAATGTAAATAAGAAAAATACATATCCATTATTGAGAATAGATTATATGTTTGATAGAACAGCCAGATCAAAATATTTTACAAATACTAATTTACAAAGTGGATATTGGCAAAATAAAAATGGAAGAGTTCAAACTACAAAGCGGCATTTACAACAGGAAGTGATTTATGGAAATTGGAATGTCTTTTAGATTATGCAACGTACTAGCTTCGTTTCAGAGTATAAGTCAGAGAGAGCCATGACTTATACACATGACACTCAAAGTGTACCCTGTTTATCTTCCCATTCTTCAATGAACAAAAACAGCCCTAAAAATAAGTTTGAAAAATATACTTTTCACAAAAAAAAATAATTATACAAAATAACTAAAAATATAAAAAAGTAAAATATATAAAATATAAAAATGCATAAAAAATATATTTTAAAAGTTGAGGGCTTGTTTTTGTTGACGAAAAAAATGTGTTGATAAACAGGGTACATTTTGTGTCATATAAATATCAAAAAATCACTACAATAATAAACAAAAAATGATGATAAAAAATATATTTGTCCCCAGTACAAATATTTTTTTAAAAAATTTTATTTTTTATTTTTAAAAATGAATAATCAAGAGTATT
This sequence comes from Bipalium vagum, assembly GCA_037834085.1. Lineage (NCBI taxonomy): Eukaryota > Metazoa > Platyhelminthes > Tricladida > Geoplanidae > Bipalium > Bipalium vagum. The sequence goes on from JBBMKC010219409.1 coordinate 5,739, forward strand.
TTGAAGAATATTATGAAGCTTATTCACCGCAAAATTCAGAAAAAATAATGTAAAATTAATAAGAAATCGCACAACTAATAATGTTTTAGATGAAATTAAGGAAGTAATTTATAGCTCAATCAATTTATCAATATTAAATTTAATTTTAAATTTATATATTCAATCAAGATAATTATTTAAATTTCAAATGACTAAGAACTCTTTTTCAAAAGAATATTTCTATCCTATGAATACTTTAATGTAGATAAAAAATGAAAGTATTTTTAATCTTATTGAAACTAATATTAGAGGATTATATTTTATGAATTAGAAAATGTTACTCAACAACATAATAAAATTTTGCGAAAGAAATTAAATGAAAAAAATCTTATGGATGGAAAAATTTTAATAAATGTAATATTTTAACAAATCCAGATAACCTATATGTAGGAAGAAAATATTGTAAAAGATGTAATTATAATATTAATTTTAATAATTATCAAAATACAAAAGAAAAATATGAGAACAACAATACTTATAAAAATTGTAATTATTGTAATCAATGTATACCTTTATCAAATTTTGAAGGAAGAAGTAAATGTAAAGAATGTAGAAATAAAGATAAAAGAAAAAGTCGAAAATAAATTGTACTGGGGACAAATAAATATTTATTAGTTGAATAAAAAAATAAAATAAAAAAAATTGTACTGGGGTTAAATAAATATTTATTAGTTGAGTATAAAAATAAAATCACTAAAAATGTCAAAAAATTTAAAACTGAAAATATCAAATTTTTTCTTAAAAAATGTCTACTCGAAACACAAAAGCAAATTCAATCATCAATCTCGATGAATGGCAAGCTATAAAAAATGTTTTACCTTTTGAAGAATGTTCTTTTCCTGACGATTTATTTCACGATGATTATAATCAAAAATTTCAAAATTTTGATGATCATAAAATAACTTATTTAAATTCTCATTATTATAAAAAACATTTAGGTATAGTTTATCAATTTAAAATTTCTCCGAAAGATATTACAGAAAGAACTATTACTAATCGTATTTTAGAAACCATTAAAAATAATAATAATTATAATGTTAAACTGACACTTACATTTTTTAATTTATTCAGGACATGGTTGTTTTCCTTTATGTAAAAAGGAGAAGTAGTAAATCAATTATTTACAATATTAGAAAAATTTTTACAATCAGAACAAATATTAAATATTGAAGATGTAATTTTTGAATTTTTAATTATACCAAAACCTCAAGGAAAAGGAGGAAACGATGTATCTTATAGTGGAAAAAATTTTAAAAATTTAATAATTCAAAATTTTGCAAACTATTCAAATAACATAATTCAAAATAACGACACAATTTGCTTAGCAAGATCAATAATAACTTCTTTAACTTATGATAATGAAACAAATAAAAACTATTTTAACTTTTCCAAACAAGATAATAGAAGGAGATATATTAGACGAGGTGATCCAATTCAAGAAGAATGGGCAATAAAATTAAATAATATGGCTCAAGTAGAAATTAAAGAAACTGGAAATAATATTGAGGATTTAAAACAAATTGAAATTTTTTTACAAGTAAGAATTATAGTTTATAATAATAATTATTACGAATCTATTTTATATAAAGGAAATGAAAATTTTAAAAAACAAACTTTTATTTATTATTATCACGAGAATCATCATTTTATTTCAATTACAAAAATAGCAGCTTTTTTAAAATCAAGAAAATATTGTCATGTTGTTTAATAGGATTTCAAAATCAGCTTACATATTAAACAACTAATTGTAAATCTTATAGAGATAAAGAATTTTTTGACATTTGTAATGAAGAATATTTTAAATCATATCAACACAAATGTGGTTATAAAAATTGCCCAATTTCTAATGAATAACACAAACCTCCATTCAATAATCACAAATGTTATTTTAAAAATAAAAGGATATTTTCCGCATTATTTCAATACAACAAAAAATCAAAATTACATTGGTAAATATCCAGATTTAGAATATTATTGTTATAGTTATATGAGCGATAATAATAAAGAAAAAAATTTATTAAAACAATGGCATGCTGAAAAAATACAAAATAACGAAATGTTTTATTTTCAAATTTAAATGTTTTATTATTATTTAAATATATTTATGAAATATAAATTGGAAGCATCTGGTTGTAAATGTAATTATCATGATGAAAATTGTTCTTCTGATTGTATTAAGCACTTTAATCATGATTGTAAAAATTATAATAATTGTAATACTAAAATTGAATTTGTAGCAGAAAATATTGCTTATGATTTAGGTATTGATAATATTAAATTTAATGCTGGTTTAAGATTTATAGCTAAAAATTGTTTAGTTAGTTTATGGGGAGAGATGATTTTGAACAATATTCATATGTTTATAATTATAATGATATTTGTAAAATAATATTCGATGACAAAATTAAAGAATCAAATCCAACTATTTTAAATGAAGAAGTTTGGATGATGAAGTATCGTATAAAATAAGAGTGAAAAAAACCAAATAAAACTACAAATATTTATATAGCATTATTTACAACAGCTCATGCGAGATTAAGATTATACAATCTTATAGAAGCATTATTATTAAAGAGTAATTTATTGTGATACTGACAGTACAATATTCATTGATGATTCTTGTGAAAATAAAAATTGTAGTCATGAAGAATGTAAGCCTGTTAAAAAAATAGAAAAATTATAAGGAGAAAATTTAGGAGATTTAACAGAAGAAGTTGAAAAAGATTATGGGATTGGATCTTATATAACAGAAATAATTGTACCTACTCCAAAAGATTATTATATGAAAATTTGGAGTACTAATAAAAAAGAAATAGATAAAACAGGCAAAATAAAAGGATTTGTAAAAAATAATATTAATTCAGATAAACTAACTTTTGAAAAGAAAAGGAATTTAGTATTAAATATTTCAAAAATCCCTTTAATAAAAATAAGGAAGAAAATTATGAAATAGTAGAAAGTATAAAATTTAAATTAACAGGAAATAGTTTAAATAATTTTAGTAGAATAAAAACAATAGATGAAATAAGAATGTATGATTTGATTTTAATAAAAGACAGATCAAATATTTAGAAAATGGTAATGTAATAACTTATCCACATTGATTTTAAACTAATAAAAAATGAACTCATATTTATATAATAATTTTATAAAAAACTAATAAATGAAAAGTTTTTATTTTTTTCAAAAATTTCTGAAATTTTGGCAAAAAAATAAATGAAAATTATAAAAAAAATATAAAATAAAAACCCCTCACCTAACAACTTGGCAAATTAAATCTATTTCTTGTATGACTATACCAAAAACAATTATTTGAAAAAATAATTATAAAAATTAAAAAATATAAAATTTATAAAAATATAATAAAAAAAATTTCAAAAAATATATTTCAAATTACTTTTTACTTTTGTTTCAATATTAAACATTTTCCTCATTTTAATATTATTTCCATAAATTGCTCTTGAAATAAGACAACATTTATTTTTCCTTTAAAATCTTTATCTTATAAAATATGTAAAGTTATAACTGCTCCATTTAAACATAAATTTTTTGGTTGATCTTTCAAAGAAAAAAGCGAAAGAAGAATATAAATTTTGAAATTCTATTTTGAAAAAATAAAAATAATTGTTTGAAAAATATTTGCAAGCTTTTATATTATTGGAATAATTTCTATTATTTTTTCCTTTCTCAAATTGAACAGGGCTTAAAGGATAGTAAGAATTATTTACTTGTATTCTTAAAGATTTTATTTTATCTTGAATAAATAAACTATTATTTTTTGTAAATTCAAATTCAGATTCTCTAAATCCAATAAAAATATTAAAATGCGCACCTTTGTTGTTAGTTCAACTTAGTTGAATGCTGATGGTAAAAGAGTTTTGCTATCTAAATTTATAAAAATATGATTATAGTTTTCTTTCATATGAAAATCATACAAATAATCAAACTCATCTTTCTCTATGAATAATTTTGAATAAATTTGATTTTTATCTGATTTTGAAATTTTAAACAATATAAAAACATTGGTATCATTTCTTATATTTCTTAAAGGTGAATCAAAAAATGATTGAGATAAATAAATTACTGAACATTTATTATGTCTTCCTCTGGTAAAATACATTTCCATTATAGTTTGATTTTTTTTCATTTATTACATCATTAAAAATAATTAAATTTTTTGTTTTTTATCTAATTTATCAGGAGGTTGAATTTCGTTTGCTTATCACTCAATGTAACTTTTATTGTTTTTTCTTTAAATTCAAAATTTTAATTTTCATCAAATTTTATTTTTTCTTTATTTTTAAACTTTTCATAAATCTCATTTTTTGACAATCCTAATTCAAAGCAATTTTTTATATATTTAAATGCTGATTGAAGAAAAGCATTTTTAGAAAAAATAATCAAATTATTATAATCAATAAAATTTGGAGTTAATAAAATTTTATATAATAATTCTTTTTTTCCTGATCCTGAAGGACCAATAATTAACATTTTAAATATTGTGGGTAAGTTTTTATGATTATTAATTTGAATTGTTTTATCATCCAAAAAATCTGAACAAAAATTGTTATCAATTTTTATATATTTTTTTAGTTATACCTGCTTTAAGTGTATTGTAAAACAAATATCTTCTCCATTAAAATCTATTAATTTTCCTTTATCATCAATTATTTTAAATTTAATTTCATTAATTTTTTTTGCTAATCAAAGAAAAATAAATTGGAATTTTTGGTCTTTAAATAATTCTACATCCTTTTCGAACAGTATTTGAAGGAAAATAAAAAATAATGTTAGTTCTTTCTTTGTTGAAAAATGCTCCTTCAACAATATTATAATCAATCATAATTCTATTTATATTTGAAATATTAACTGATTTAGATTCATGAATTCCTTCTGTATAAGTTTTTTAGTTTCAAATCCTAAAATGGTGGCTAAAGAATTTTCTTTAGGAAATTGAATAAAACAAACTTTTGATATTTTCATTTGGCAATTTAAAAAAATTGGATTTGGTTTTATTTTTATATAATATTCTTTCTCTTTTAAAGGTTCTAAAGTTTTATTATATTTATATACATTTTCAATAACTTTTGACATTTCTTCAATTTCATATGCACCTGGAGTTAAACTTATATTTTTAGTTTGTGGCTTAAGTTTACTATCTGTTACTTTTACAATTATTTTATTATTGTTTTCATTGATATTAAAAATTGAATTAAAAGTAGAAAAATAAAATAATGATAATTCATAGTTAAAATTAGGATCAAGAAAAAAAGGAGTTTGAAATTTAAAAGTAATATCGGAATTTTTACTTTGTACAACAAATGATGTTGAAAATTTTTGAGATAAGAGATTTGATATTTTTTGTAAAACGACTAGAGTTGTCTAGACCATGAGTAGCTGCTTCCATTTTTTAGAGAAAAAATTCAATCAGAAACTAATTCATATTTTTTATTATTTTTTCATAATTGTTCTCTTTAATTCTATTTTGTTTTTTTATTTTATATTTAATTTTTAAAATTAAATGATCAAGATTATCATGTCCTGCTTCTTAGCAGATAAATATTTGTGTAAAGTTATAAATTGAGCAAGTGTATGTTTTGGTTTGTAAATTTTTTAACCTTCTCCTTCTCTTTGTCTTTCAGTAAGTTTTTTTATTTGATTTTTAATACTTTTAAAATAATTTGAGTTCATACTTGATTTTGAATTTTTGATTATATAATTTTTTTCTATGTAATTCTTCATTTCTTGTAGATTATTTCCTGAACAATATTTTCATTCTATTAAGTTTTTAAAATCTTCTGTTAATTCATATTGTTTTCTAGTTGTTTCATTTCTTAAAAAAAATTTTCAATTCTTTTATAAACTAAAAATATTCCTTCATTTATTGTTAAGAAATTGCTATTAAAATTGGTTTTATAATTTCTCTTATAATTTCTGCATTTATATCCCATTGAATTTTTAATCGTTGTATTAAATTATCAGGGAGATCATCTTTAATTTCATTATTTTCAGAAACCATTAATTTTTTAGTTTTGTTTTCATCATTTTTTATTTCTTTATTTCTGTTCTCCGATACACCAGTTACTGGTTTATAAAAAATTTTTAAATCATGTTGAAGTCATCTTTCTTCTTAACATTGATTTAATTGATTGATTTAAAATTAATTTTTTATTTTTATTAATTTTTGTAATTCTGCTTTTCTTTTTTGAGATAGATTGAATCTTGATTTGCATCCATTTTTTCAGAAAAATAATAAAAATTATTATTTTTAAAAAAAATAATATTCCCATGGAAAAATAAAATATTCTATTTCTAAAAATTCATAAATATCTTGAAGGGAGTTAATTTCAATATTTTTGAAGATGGGAAACATTTCTACCAAAAATAAAATTTTACTTCATTCAAATATTTTTTATTAAATATTTCACTCATTTTTAAAAAAAATTTAATTAATTTTTGTATTAATATTTTTCAGTGTTTCTCGATACTTTTTTCAATTTTTTTTAAGTTCATTTTTTGCTTCATTATTTATTTTTTCAACAATTTTATTTTCCTTAATTTTTTAAATATTTTCTCTAC
>JBBMKC010219420.1:0-12356 GCA_037834085.1 Bipalium vagum
CGATCTGCTCTAAGAAATGTGAGCTTCTTCTCGGGATAAGGATTTCTTTAGTGCGCGTTTGATCAATTTTTCTCTTGACACAAACATCACAGGCTTTTAAACATCGTTTGACTGAATTCCACATCGATGGCTAATAGTAATGATCTTTCAGATAGCTGAATATTTTCTTACTACCAAGATGACACAGGTCGGCATGAATCTCCATCACAAATTCATCCATATATCTTTCTGGGATAATGATAAGATTTCGTTCGCTTCTTGATAAGTACAGCAAGTCCTCGATAACACCAAAGCTATCTCTGAAATGATAAAAACTGTTATTCTTCAATTCTTCTGGGTATTCTCTCCTCCCTTCTGAAAGACATTGAATACATCCTGATATCAGTTTATCGGTCTTCTGTTCGCTTCTTATACTTACCCATTGAGGAATAATGGCACTGATGTATTTGGTTTTTGGCTTCTCAATCTTGGCTTGTTCATGCTACGTTTTGCATTAAGAGCATACTACATGGGAAATTCTGGATAGATCATCAGCTTTACAATGATCTTGGCCTTTTTTGTACCTCAATTCAAAATTATATTCTGATGATTGGCTAACCAACTTTGAAACTGTGGACTAATTGGGTTCTCCGTGGTGTTCATAAAAACCAAAGCTTTATGATCCGTTCTCACAATGAATTGTTTTCCATATAGATACTGCTTGAAATGAAGAACAAATTCATAGATTGATAACAGCACACAATATCCCAATTCATGGGTAGATAAGTGTCTAGAAGCATAAGCAATAACTGTTTCACTTCCATCTTCCTTCAGCTGACTCAAAATAGATCCAATCGCTCCAAAGCTTGCATCTGTCTTCAATATAAAAACACTATCTCTGCTTGGAAAACCCAGAATTGATGCTTCGCATAGTTTATCCTTCAGTGCTTGGAAACTATTCTGGCATTTTTCCGTCCAATGAAGTTGTTTATCGGCACCTGATAGAGCAGCGTATAAGGGCGCTGCTACTTCGGCATAATGGGCAATAAAATGTCGGTAATAGTTTGTCAAGCCAAGAAATGATCTCAACACGCAACCCGGTGTTTTTGCTTTCACTATTTCTTCAATCTTCTTTTTTGTTAGTTCTGACTCCATCGGCACTCAGTGTATGACCCAGAAAAACCAACTCTCGTTGATGAAATTTGCACTTTGCTGGATTAACCTTCAATCCAGCCTTAGCAATCCGCTCCAAAACAACCTCCAAAATGACATTGTTTTTTTTCTTCTGTACTGTATATTAGAATATCATCTAAATTTACTAGTACTTTCTTGAACAGCAAACCATCAGGCAATTCATGCATCAATTTCTGAATGGTAGCAGGCGCCGTTGCCATTCCGAAAAGTATCCGGTTGAAGCAAAATTGGCCTTGTTTGGTACTAAATTCTGTAATTGATTTTGCATTATCAGTCAATTCCAATTGGTAATAGGCTTGGCCCAGATCTATTGACGAAAAATATTTTGAATCAGCCAAGCAAACCAGCAGCATTTGCATGTCTTGCATCGGGAACGTGTTTTTTTCTGTTATGGCGTTTACACGTCTGAAATCCACGCAAATCCGGATAGATCCATCCTTCTTTCTGACAACCACCAACGGGGAGTTTCATGTACTTTTGCATTTGGAAATGACACCGGCATCTAAATGTTGAGTAATCATCTCATCAACTTACTTTAGGTTCAAGATGCATTGCTTGTCTTCGTGGTGCCTGCGCAATAGGCGGGCCGGTCACGATTATATCATGTTTAACCAATCCGGTGTGCCCAATATCAAATGAATGGGTCATGAATTTTTTCCCATATCGTAGTAAGATATTACGCAATTGTATACTGGTTTGATGATTGAATGCCATCATTACTTGATTTCCTCTATCTATGTCAGATATTTTCTTAATCAAGTTTGATGACTCAATATTATTTACCGCACACAGTTGAATCTAAAAAATTCTTCATAATGTCGATAAAGTCGAATGTCAATAAAGTCGGGCTGCAGCTTCTTCACTACAATAATATCAACTTTGATCTCCTTTCCCTTCCAAGAGATATTTGCTTTGAACGATCCAAGTGGTATTTCTCCACCAGACGAAAATACACCACTCAACAACATTTTTCTTTCCACTAGACCTGGATTCTGAATTTTGTTCCAACAATTTTCGTTCATCACAATAACTGAAGCTCCGGAATCCCACAACATTTCGATATTCAAAACTCTTATCTTCATCCAGCTCCACTGTCTGCCACCCGCTGTCTCGAACACCTCAGCACCTGGCACATTCCGATTTTTCGATGATCTTAATGGTTCAACCCCACAGACGAAATGCAAGCAATGAGGTCGGCTGGTTTTTTCTTCATCTGATTCATAAGCATCGTCTTGGTTTTGTAAAACATCTTCTACTTCATCATGAATGCACATCACGGTTCTTCTTGGAATTCTCTGATTTGAATTCAATATTGGGCATGAACGGAAAAGGTGCCCATCTTTTCCACAAATCAGACATTTGTTTTTCAGTGGACAATGCATTCGCACATGATCGTCACCATCGCAGCAAAAACATTGATTCGACCTCAGATATTCATCTCTTGGTGCTGGAATACCTTTGCATCTGTTGTAAAATCGTCTGGCTATATGCTTGGTAGAGCTTCGCGTTGCTCTGAATATGTTGGTTTTTCTTCTCGTCTTTGTTGTCTTCTAAATCCGTCATCTCTTCGATATTCTTTCTGTGCTTTAATTGTGAAAGCAGATGTCAAATTTGTCCTTTGAGTAACTCGATTGTACGCAGATCTTTCAAGACGTTTTGGCTGAAATTCGTTGGGAAATTTTCTTTGAACTGTTTCTGTATAGCTTCTTTGTCTCATGACATTGACTTGAAATTCCTTCTTCTGATCCATTTTTGATTCCCTTGTTTCATATAGTTTGGTCATAGCCCTAATATCTTCGATCTTGGCGTTCGGTTTCGAAACAAGAGCATCTCGAAGTCCAGCACTTTTAGCTCGTTTTGTTAAAAATTCGGTAATGATCTGCCGTTACATCGTTTGATTTGAAATCCAAAAATTTCCTGTGCATTTTTTGGTAACGCATCCATGACTAATTTTTTTTATGCTTCTGGCTAAGGCATGTACATTTTCGGTGTAGTCGCCAGTTAGTTCTTCTTTAATACACATTAAAAAGACGTCAGAGTTATAAAAAGTATTTATTCAAACAAAACATAATTACGAAACACGTAAATATTTTTATTATTATTTTTATTATGCTTTATCGATTTACAACAAAATTTGTTTAAAAAACTTATTTATTATGAAACATTTTTCGAACTTTTTATCAGCTCTTCTTCAGTCATTAATATTTGATATTAATCATTTTTAGCCATTATACGATCGATTTTTTATTGAAATATTTTATCAAACTCCGGATGGTAAAATTATTATGATTATTCTTTTTTTTTAATAAGATTTTTAATTTTATCAGAGGACACTGAGAATACAATGGTTTTTAATTTCTCATATTAATCTGAATATAAATCCCTAATTTTCATTCTTTTATTAATAATGAGTTACATATCTTTCATTCATTTTTAAACTTAAAATTGATTATATAATTAGTTTCGTACAACAAATTTCATTGAATGGTCTAAGACTTTATTGATTCTTTTTAACTGCAAATGTTCACTAATATATGTTCTTTATCTATGTTTCCCCTAAGTATAGGCTATTAAACCCTTGACATTTAAATTCATAATTGATATTAGCTTAACAATATTATCAATATTACATTTGTCGGCGTTATAATTTTTAAATAATTATTCGTTTTGCTGTAATTGATATTGATCTTTAGTTAATCTTTATGTTCGAAATCTTTTTCTGTTACTTTCTTGAAGGGTCTCAATCCTGTTTAGATGGTATTTTTGTACCCTCTTGTATTTTTTAATTTCTTTTAAATTTAAACTGCTGTTCTTCATATATGTATGGATTATTAATTTGCTGATCATTTCATTGATGATCTTTTCTATTTGGATATGCATTCTTTTTTAATCATTCTTTAATAATATCGTGTTCTTTATCAATCTCTTTACTTATATTTAAATTATTTATATTAAACCTTCATATTTACTGTATTAATATTTATATTCCTGTGTCAACCGAGTTTTTTTAACGTAACTTTCATTTAATAATATATTTATTTTATTTTAGTTTAGTTTTCTCAGATTATTAATTAAATAAACTAATTCAAACCTCTTTTCTAATTCAAAATTTTTTTTACATATATCTTATGGATTTTTCACTCTAATCACGCAGAAATATAACAGATGAAATCGTTTCTAAAACTACAGACATTACCAAACAATTATTAAAACATCAATTACCGCAGAAATATATTTTAATTGTGAAGGATAATTATCTGTAATTTTTAGTTTTTTGTATAATATATTTTATATTCGTCACTTTATTAATAGAATATTCAGTAATAATTATAATTTATAAAGAAATTATTCTTATTATTATGATTTTTTATAAATGATAAATTATTATTTATTTATTTTTATTATTAAAAGTTTTTAAAAAATTCGGTAAAAAATAAACAGATAATTTCTTAATTATATTTTCGAGTAGTAAAAGAGGAATATATAGTACTTTATTAAGTTCACTTTCATTTAAGAAATTCAATAGTGTTTATAAAACAATAGTTTTTTCTGATCAAAATGAACGGAATCATCTGGAATCCAACAAAATGCTAAAATTCCACTTGTCAGACATGTTTAATCTGAAGTGTGACCTGGATGATTTAGTGCAGTCATTCTCTAAAATCATTCTTTAATTTATTCAGATTTAATAAAATATGTTCCCATTTAGTTATAAAAATAATTTTTATATTCGTGCATTTATTTTCTCAATTATACAACCAACCCGGTAGTTACATCAATATTTGTTCTATAAATTTATATTATATATGAGTCATTAGTAAAAAAATAAAACGTGAGATTAGTACACACATCAAAAACAGAAAAATCAGTTGATGATTAAAGTTTTCTAAAATTAATGATTTTTTAAATAAAAAATAATTGATTTTAATTTGAAAAAAGATACTTTAAATCTCAGTGTTTTTATTATAATTTACAAACCAATAGATCGTCTTTTATGAAAATAATACATATACAAGGTGTTTCATAAATATGTGTACGCGTTTAAACTAATAAAAATTTGTCAATAAACATGAATCATTTTTATAAATTATTGTAGATAAATCAATGGAAAAATAAAAATATTTTACAAACGTTATGGAGAAATCAGTTTGATTTCTGTAGATCTTTGTCAGAAAGCTTGTCAAGATTACAGAAATGTATAGATACCTAGAAATGCAAACTGAACTATTTTAATATATTATCGATAAAATTTGTTGAGAGGCATTTCTTATTTGAAAAGTTTTGAAAAAAAGTACAAAAAAGCTTGGATTAATAAATTTGGTTGAAAATTAGTTGATTATTTTTTCTTTAAACTGGTATACATATTTATGAAACACCCTGTATATATAATATTTTTCTATTAATAGCTCACTCCGGTCTCAATACTTATAATATTAGCCATTAGTAAGCGTGAATTAAAATAATAAGAATTGCTATTTCCAATGGAAAAAATATGGATACAATATCATTTTCACAAATAACAATTGTAAAATATTATTTATTCTTATTAATTATAAATATATAAATAGAATTATGGATTTATTCAAGTTGATTACAATACGGATAGTGGGAGCCATTCGTTTATGGAAACTCGACTTAATGTAATTGATGGTCTGTACCATGTCATTCGTTTCACGAGAGAAGGGATCGTTGCTACTTTAAAGGTAGACAATTTATCTGAACGAATACACGTCCCAGATGGTAAGTTATTTAATTGTTTCATTCACAAAAACATTTTCCCTTTAACAATCATCAATGTGATAGTTCTTGATATTGATTTTCTTTCTTTCACTGGACGAGATCCAATAACTTCAGACATTTTCAAAATTTGGAACATATAAATATCGATTAAAATTAATAAATTTGGAAATTTATTAATTGGTTTATAATTTATATTAATTTAAAATTTGAATAATTTAAAATAAATAATAATATTTTTTTGTTTATATTAAACTTTTTAAAATTGTTTTTCTTATTATATTATAATAAATAATATCAATATTTAATAATTAAATATTTTATTTTACTTTTAATATTATATAAAAATATTATTATGAATAGTAAAAGAAATTTTTATAAAAGCAATTCGTTTATTGAAAATTATTTTATTTATTAATTAGAAAAGTATTTTTAAAAAATTACCCAAATATTATTATCAAAGAAAGTCTAGTCACAAAACTAGAAAATTTTTCACTTCCGTTTTTAAGTAATTAACATCAGAGTATTGACAAATATTAATTACGGAGTTCATATGAGGGAAATGTATTAAGTATTTGTTCATCCTGAAAAGATGAAACTGGAAAATGGAGCTATATAAAACTGGTATTTTGGAAAATAATTGAGAGAAATACTATGAAAAATACATTATATTAATTAAAACGACATCAACCCATACTTATTGAGCTGTATAAAGAGGAAGTAGTATTAGCTCCTTGAATAACTGAAATTGTTCCAGCTAATAATTGTTAACAGTATACCATTCTTTCAGCCTATTATTTATTATAAAACTTATTTGAATTAAAAAATATCAGATAAGAAACTAAGTTTTTTCGTTTTTTTCAGTTGTTTAAATTTGTTAGCCCCTGGGATTTTCATTTATCTACCGATTTAAATTTTCTTTGTTTTAGTTAACTGCTTAAACATGTGAGTTTCAAATTTACTGTATAATTAATGTTAATTAACCATTATCTTTTGGAATAGGTACTCCAAAAGTTAGCTGAACAAATCACAAATTCGAGCAATTATTCATTACGAACGGAAAAAGAACAGAAGCACAAATATAACTTCTCAAAACTTAACGAGGTGCTTGATGAAAGAACAATGCAACTGCGAACAGTGCGAATTAGGTTCAAAAAATTCAATAGTGGCGATTTTTCATTGGAAGACAAAGAGAGGTGTGAAATGCCAAAAGAGTTGGAGGATTATCAAATTATGGACCTTCTTGAACAAAACAGATCTATTGGTGCTAAACAAATCGCTTCTGAATTAGATATAAGCGATACAGCCATAAGAAACCGACTGAAAGCGTTATAATTCACTTGAAAGCTCGACAAATGGGTTTCCCACCAACCAGCTGAACAAAAAAAGTTAGATCTCATTGAAATTTGTTCAAGACTTCTCGAAGAAATCGAAATTATCCATTTCTCGACCGGATAGTCAATTGCGATGAAAAGTCAATGTATCATGATAACATAACCAGGCGGAGATTGTAGTTGTTGAAAGGAGAGACTTCGTAAAAAAATTTAAAACGCAACCTTACATTAAACAAGGTTCTTTTATGCATTTTGTGGAATTCTCGTGGAATTATTTATCAAGAGTTTCTCAAATCCGGGGAAACCATTAATTCTGATGTCTATTGTGACATGCTAAGAAGAATTATGAAGGAAAACCGGAGCAGTTTGATAAACCGGAAACAAGTGATTTTCCACCAAGATAATGCCAAGACTCACAAATCAATGAAGACATTGAAGGTTATTCAGGAATTGAACTGGACTCTAATGGAACATCCGCCAAATAGTCCCGATATCGCCGCATCCGATTTTAATTTGTTCCGGGTATTACAGAATGACTTGGTGGGTAAAAATTTTAAGAGTTCCAAAGGTATAAAGAATGAAGTACTTTCTTTCTTTCATTCAAAAGGTCGAAATTTCTTTAATATTGAGATCAATAAACTTTTAAATAGATGGGAGGAAATAATAGAAAAAGATGATGGATATCTGGATGATTAATTGTTTAATAATGTTTTATGATTAATAAACTTAATTTTATTTCAGTCTTAGTTTAGTTTTTAATTAAAAAACGAAAAAACTTAGTTCGTTACCTGATGATAAATATTTCTTACTAAATATAGCTTTTGTATGTTGTTTTATTTATAATAATTCAATTTTTAAAACGTAATTTTGTTTTAATTCATGTAGTAGAATATAACATATTTTGATACAAAAGAAATTCTTTAGTTTTTTTTACAAATTCGTCATAAGTTCATGATTGGAGTATTTGTAAATTCATTAATACAATATTTAACTAACTTTATAAATAAAACAGTAAAATCTATTTAGTTTTTCATTACCTTTTAATTTATGTAAATTTGTGAATTTAATTAAATATATTGTTTATATTATTAAATAATTATTTTCTTCTCCTTTCAGGCTTAAAATCTGTTTTGCCTATCGAAGAAGAATTGTTCATAACTGTTGGTTCGAATTCAATAAACAGCAGAAGTTCATTCCAAGGATTTATATCCGGTAATTGACAATTGAAAATGAAGATCTCATATACTTAATACTTGAAATAAATACCAGAATATATAGAGGGATCCATAAAAAGTGTTGTTTTTTAAAATATTATTTAGCGACACAAAAATTCATAATACATGTAGTGCTATTGAGTGTTTATCATTTATGTAGCTAAATATTTTGTTTTTTGTTTTTTAAAATTGACATTTTATTGGACCCCTCTATAAATAAAATAAAAATTTTTAAATATTTAAAATTAAAAGTTCATTGTCCTTGTCATGCTTTTTATGAAATATTACAAAAGTTAACCGAAATATAAAGTTACTTCTTAAATATATTAAGTAATGAGAATAACTAATTTTTATTATAAAGATATTAAAGTAATGATAAATATTAATAAAAGAGCTCACTCAATATCACATTTAACGTACCTTAGCTAATATTTAGACTGCCTTATTATTTCGAATAATTTATTTTCCTGATAACTATTTCCTATACCTTTGTAAAAATATTCTGATATAATCATAATTTTGCAATAATCCACCTCCTTTCTTGACTTTCCGGTTCATTCTTATGAAACATTTTTTAGTTTGTCTGGTTTTCCGATTCCAGCTAAGAAATTGACGATTTATTACAATTTTTTGTTTGTTTTACATTAGTAATTTAATAAATATATACTTTTCTCATGTATTATCGCTGGGTTGCATTGTTGGGTTTGGAATGGCCAAGAATTAAACTTTTAGTCTTCACAAAACCTAGATTTTTAACAGTAGTTAATTAATTAAAAATTGATAATCCCTAATCTATAATAATTAAAATGTTGCCAAATATTTTCGAAAATAATGAACTTTTATTCAATGATATCAATGGTTACATTCACCAATTTTTTTATAGACAATTATATTGCCTTATGCTCCAGAATTAAAATTCTGTCAAAACCCCGTGAATATACGAATCACTGTGGAAATATTTTGATGTAGCAGAAGATCTTTATGAATTCACGAAATTTTCTAAATAATTAATAAAATTAACCATGAAATAAATCATTACAACTTTTAAAATCAACTGTTAAATCAAATTCAAGCGGTAGATTATTTGTCCAAACAGAAGAAATGGTTTTAAACAATCTAAACTAATTTTATTCATACAATAACAATCATCATCAAAAACTGGTTGAACTTTGATATCACTACAGTTCATTTTTCAAGGTTAATTTAATATTTATGAATTTAATATTTTTTATGTTAATACAATTTTTTTAGAATCCAGACTTAAATAGTGATTTTTTAATTATCGGAGCATTTTATGGGAACGGAGCAACCTTAATAGCGACCATTTTCGTTTAATTAACATAATATATAGTTACAAAAGTAAAGCTAAAAATTAATATTACTTTGAGATTAAATTAATCATTTAAAACAAAATTAAAATGCTGAAGCTATATCGAATGAAATTTAAATATCTAAATAAAAGATGTTGAATTTAATTTTATTTATGACTGTATCATATCTAATTTCTTATTAATAATAATTTCAAGACTTAATGATTTTCGAACAATTTAATCATTATTTACTTTGACATTTATTGATATAATTTAATTAGTTAATTTTACAATTATTTAATTATTGATTTAATTAAAATTTTCTATTATAATATTTAATAGAATTAGACGTTTTAATTGAATTTTATGTTCACAATTATTAGAAATTTATTTATATATAACTTACTTTTAATTTGATCAAAATTGATACGGTATTATAAAAGGCTTTAATAAAATTAAAAATCAAAAAAATATTGGAAAACTTAATACGTATTTTTATATTATTTGGATTTTATTATTGATCTGGTTATATTTATTCGCTACAGTCTCTTATTTCGTACCATATGATACCACATCTTTTTTGTATGAAATTGAATAATTTGTTGTATGAAATCCTTCAAAATCTTTGCATATATTTCCATGTTCCCCATAAATATATTAATTATTCTTTTAAATCAAAGATTTATTTCATCCAGTCCATAATTTTTCGTTTTAAATATCTATAAGAAACAAATTATATTTTAAACAATGGAAAAACAGAGACTTTTGTTGTTCTTAATTAGACATAAATTACATTCGATAAATTTTTTATCTGATTTTGTTTTAATTAAGGTCTGATAATAAATCAGTTTTCCCTTCTGGATATGTTGAAAGAAAAGTTTGATTCAATTATTCAGCTCATCAACAAATCCAACGTAATCTTGGTTCAGAATTTTGTACCTCGTCGAAATGATCCATCTTCAATTTTTTTAAAGTAAGTTATACAATTATAATATTTTTCATTGGATTATGTAGCTTTTTTGAGGTTTTCTGGCAGACCTCTGAAATATAATTTTTAAAAATAGGTTTTAACAGGTGGTTAGGCGAAAATATTTCGTTTTTAAAGGACAAATATATTATTAAAAATCTTAGAAAACAGGAAAGTAAATATTGTCTTTGACAGGCAACAAATTTATTTAGAATTCTCGACTTCAGGAATCGATAAACATGAGTTTTCTGAATGAGGCAGGCATCTTATCTCAGGTCATTCGGCTTTTACAGAGTTTGTTTTGCAATGTGTGTGCCGTCATTTTTGTGATCAATTATTGGATGACTTCTACTTAATGATGCGGAGTACAAAGACTGCAATTTTCGTTAAATTTCTTCTACCTCTTGGGAATTTCTTTTTAATTATGACACCATTAATTTAAGAAACTGTTTTTCAATTAGATAAATCATGTACTATGCCAACATCATGGACTTCGATTGTGCAATCTCGGCTTTGTGGCCTGATGTTGAGTTTTGCCAATGTCCATCCACTGGTTTTCGTAAGCAATCTGTATTTCAACGCATATCTCAACGCGGTGAGGAAATAAGTTTTTGTTACGCAACAAAAATGTGGAGCATATTTCACAGTGACAATTTTTCTGAAAATCTTTCAATTCATGAGGAACTCATTTACCGAGTCTCGATGTTTTACTAAGCATGTGAAGATGATGTATGTAAATCTACCTTGACCAAGATCTTTTTTCATTGTCAACTGCCAATGGATTTTCACAACCTGTATCACTTTTGAGGCTTTCATTTCCACTTCTAAATATTTTTAATCAATTTTGCACGGCGTGCATTTTACTGTATCCATATCGAATGCCTCATTGATTTCAGGAGTGATCTCAGTACCATTATTAACCAATTTGAAATCGTACAGTATAATTCCTTGTAATTTTTTATTTTTCGAACATGACTTCTAAGAATAATATAAACTAGAAACAGTAAAGTTTAACCAATATAACAATTTCTACACCTTCAAATGGTATCTAAATCAATGTGTCCAAACAAATGTTTTTAAAAAATATATTTTCATATTTGAATTAATCAAACCCCAATTATTTCCTTACCAACCTGATACGTGATTCTTAATCTCACATTAAATGTTTCGATTAGTATTTCTTAACACAATAATTCGTTTACTTCAAAAAAATTATTTCAAGAGTTCTATACTTTTTCAATTATTATCAAATTTTATTCTCGAAATAACAAGTCTATAGAACCGATTTTTTTAATTTCATCTCTAAAAATGAAGAAATTATTTTTCTATTTAAAATAACTTTTAATTAAATCGAAGAAGTCTCCATGAGCTTGAGAGTAATTTTAATTATCAATTTTCACACAGTTAATTACTTTCCTATCTTTGTCTTACATACCAAGAAATTTAAAACAAAGAGATTTTTAATAATAGTAGATAAATTTTAATATTATTTATAACTATTATTATTATTATTATTATTATTATTATTATTGTTATTATTATTGTTATTATTATTATTATTATTGTTATTATTATTATTATTATTATTATTATTATTATTATTATTATTATTATTATTATT